>JAGDQP010013970.1:12929-46400 GCA_022664845.1 Lepisma saccharinum
TTGTATACAGATAATGGCTATATCAAATGGGGGCAAAGAGTAGTTCTACCTAGAGCTACGCCTAATGAATATTTAAGAACTTTACATGAATATAATTGGGGAATAAATGAAATGGTATACACTGCTAGAGAAACAGTTTGGTGGCCTCATTTAGACCAAGAAATTAAGAATTAGTGGCCAATTGTGATATTTGTAGGTCAATGTATAACGCACCGCCTACTAACCAATGTCGACCTTGGCCTAATTCTAAGGAACCGTTTCAACGGGTACACCTTGACCATGGCATGTGGCGAGGTTATAAGATACTAGTTTGTGCACACAGCTTTTCACACCTTATTTCAGCTTGGATTGTGAAAAGTATAGGCTCCGAAGAGACTTGTGATAAGCTAACACAATTTTTTCAAGAATTTGACTTTCCAGCAACAATAGTGGCTGATAATGGTCCACCATTTTCAGGAGAAATTTTTGAAAGGTTCTGTACACCCAGAGGTATACAGTTGTTCATTCTCCGCCCTTTCACCCCCCTGGTAATGGTGAGGCAGAAAAGCCCGTCCAATTGATTAAGAGGGCTTTCTACAAAAAAATGGTTACAACATAACCGAGTAGTAAATGATGGTCTAGTTAGACACTGGTTAAATAAAATAGTATATTCCATAAGATTCATGGCTTCCACAGTAGATGGCAAATCTCCAGCATCATTAATTTATAGTTACAAGCCAAGAACTAAGTACAATCTTCTCACGGCAAGAAAGATACAATCCGATTCATACAGAAGTCGAAATCAATGTACTGAGAATAAGGATGTATGGGTTTTGAATCCCATAGGTAAAATACCTCGTTTTCTTAAAGGAAAGCTATTGAAGCGTTTGGGCTATAATACATTTTTAGTAAAAGTTAATGATCTGGGAAAAGTATATCATAAGCACCATTTATATTTTGGTGATTCTTCAGATAATGTTTTCACTAAATATGTGTCAATACAACCACAAACATTACCTACTGAAGCAAATAAATTAAACGATGATTCATTTGATCTACAAGATGGAAAACGAATGTCAAATAGAGTTCGCAGTTCTCCATACTGGCTAAAGGATTTTGTAACTTAACATGTTACAATTATAGGATGACAGTTTTGGTTCCGGAATTATGCTATTCTTTAATGTTTTTCTACTGGTATAGTGATAATAATACATGGAATGGTAAAAATGATTGGTTGGTGAGTTCATTTATGTAAACAATGATACAACCATGATATTACTACAGTAACAAATAAATGAACATGATGAAGTATTGGATAAGTACATAAGTTCTGTCGTGTTTTCATATTGATGGGAAATCAATTAAATATTTGAACTACCCAATTCTCAACGTTCAGATATGTGAACTATTAATTTTTATGCATGCATATGTTTAGATTCGCTTAGTGTTATGGCTGTTACGTAGTGTTTCTGGTGATGGTGCTTAAACTTTTTGTATTTTGGTGTTTTCATGCATGTCGCAAACATAAATTAAATGGTGACTACATGATACTTTTCTCATGATGTTTTTAGTGTTCTGTTATACATTCTTCGTTTTTTTTCAAGAAGAGGAGGGAGAATATGCTGTAATGTGATACAACCTCTCGGTTACATAGTTTTATATTGAACTTGATATAGTAATCGATATTTCCAGATTGTTAAATTACTTCACTTGTTTTTCAGATTTTTAAGAAGTAAACAATGATTGTCGGAGTTAGCTTTTTGGAGATCTTATATACTTTTGAATGATTGTCCGAATATGTGATATCTGGATGCTGTATGGTCACTACATGATACGGGCAAATCTCTGGATAATAAGTATGTAAGTTTTTATGTACAATTGAATATGTTCGAGATTGCGTTTATGAAGAGATCCATTGCTTGAACTATACGTTCCTAATCTACAGTTAATTATGCGAAATTGTTTGGACAAGAATCATGTTTCATATTACAATTGTTGGGAATTAGTAAAGTCTATCATAATATATTGTATCGTTAATTATTATTGGTAATTACTATATATTATGTTTGTTTCGGTACGACTTTAGTTTACTCTAACTCCGAAGGGAACTTTATACGGATATCACTTATTTTGTAAGGCTGCCTATTAAAAAAAGTGCATAGTCTTCATACAAAAGGTTGATTTTGGACCATGGAAGGCTCCGTATCTCGAAATCGGTAACTACTATAAAAATAAGCTTCGACCTGCAATTGACCCCCCCCCCTCGGTACCAACCATTTGGGACCAAAAAAATACAAACTTTTCAATAAATTATGAAAATTATGTGATTCGGCTAAAAAGAGTAACTCTTGAACCTCTTCACCGATTTTGACGTATTATACACCGTTTGAAAGGTATTGAATCGTAGATTAAGATTCCGCAAGTTTCGGCCGCCTATATGGTCTGGCGTCAGTGCTATAATAAGAAATGTGCAATTCTGATTTTTTTCGCACCGCCCTAGGGGGTTCCAGGGAGGTCCTACCGACCCAATTTTTTCTGTGTCTTAGTATGGCAAAAAGCTTTCAAATGCAAGTTCAAGCATCAAAATCGAGCTTATAGATCGCTAGATCCGAAACTAGCTGTATACATTGGAGTGCCGCTAACAGACTCATTTGTCACCGTCACTCGAAGAACTACAGCTCTTCATGATCTAAGGGAATATTTTAAACCGTGGTAGGCAAAGTCAGAGGTAGTTTACATATTGTTTCAATGCAAATTGAAAATATGAGTATGTACTGTACATGTAAAGTACTAAATGAGAAATAAACAGTAAAAACGGTGAGCTTATGGAGATGCTTATAAAGTGGATCCGAGTTTGATCTCCGTCGAGGTAACTTTTAACTTTCTTTCCTTTTGTTATACATTGCAATGTTAACCAGTAGGCCTACTTTTTTCATGACGAGCCGAGCTCCAAAGTTACTAGACTTGCCCATATAAAAATAAAGTTTACCAAAGTTATAAAGTTTTTTTACTTACTTTATTGTTTCTACTAGTGTGTAGATTTCCCTTTCATTTTTTACCATTACTTCTGAATCACCCTGTATATAGCTGATCTTGTCACGACTCGCGGTGGGCATACGCAGAAGTGCTGTTAACGAAAATTGTGAGGCCATTTTCTCTTGACGTAGCCACGGCCTTTTATTTATTTAGGAGCTGAAAGTTGCTCCACTAGGTGAGAAGACGAAATGCTAGATTGGAGAACACTAGTCTTCCAGCCCGATGTTTATCTTGATATACTATTATCACCTGCATACTTAACATGTCGAACTGGTTTCAAGTCTATTAAAGCCTTCAATACTATTAGGAAGGAGCTTCAACGTTGCTCAAATCGTTGGTTTAACGGTGCAATATTGCAATTTGAGACCAGATACATACATAGAACCATATCGTTGGAGCTACTACATATCGGGTTGATTAATTACAAATTCAACAGTATTGATGATTGATTAACAATACAGTATTGTTAGTTAATGAGACAATAAGTGATGCTACATTGACAGTATATGTTTAACAGTACTTTTTCTGTAAATGCAACAACCACATTTGGATTCAAAACAACTACATTTTATATCGTTAATTTTTCCATAAAACGTTGATTTTAAAACATATTTTACTATAGTACGGGGCTCGAGGCATTATTGTTGACATCACTATGCATGAATCTACATAGTGTAGTTAATTTCATGTAACTTGTTTATATTTCTCAATACGTCTATTTATTAGTGGATTATCTCTGCATTTATTTGTATTTTTAAGTTCGTTTTAAAGCGGTTTCAAGAAACATTAGTTATGACTCCACAATTAAATACTACGGTAAAAGGTTAAACAATATTGTCTTTGACAAAGTATAATCAACAACTATTGCATGTTGCTGTTGTGTGCTTCTCTTTCAAACAACACTTTTATTTTTGTTACTTTTACAAAATCAGCTTTTACCCAGCATAAGAAGAGCAATGAAATGTTCATGACTTCAAAAATAATCCATTTCTACACATTCTTAATCAAATAATCATATTTTGTTGTTCCAATCTGACTGTTGTTGATTAGTTGCTATCTCGAATTTCATTCCCACTTCTATCTTCTATTTATATACACAATGAAAGTTTGTTCTATAATATACAAGAAGTCTATAATGTTTCGTCTACGTCATGATAACATCAGCACTATTTCGTCAACCAAAACTTCCCAGTGATTTAGAATCTTGTGATCAACAATTTTGTTGTTGATTATAACACAAAAAGGCTTGGCTTAACATCTTGGAGGACTCGGTGGTTGACAAGGACATTGCTGTGGCGGACAAGGACATGGCGGAGGACAATCGCCTTGACAAGATGGTGGAGGGCCACATCCACAGCAAACTGGTTCGCCTGTAGTTGCAGGTGGCGGACAAGTGGTAGTGGTAATTATCTGGATGCACGTCTGCATGTTAGGTTCATTTGGACCAGCAGGAAAACCTTTAACCTCTGTCTGTAACGAGAAAGATAAATAAAAAGTAATAAGACGAAATGAAGTCTTACATTGAGCTGATGATATCGATCGTAACTTGTAAACATACATATAGGGGGTAACTACGAGATAAACTTACAGTAGATCCTGCAGTCATCCTCCGAAATTTTTGTCTTTGTTTCCTCTAAATAAAGCTCTCAAGACGACTTTCCATAATTAACAAAACTCTTCGGATCTTTACGCCATGTAATATTCACACAAACTTCCTCATTGTTTCATCATCCCAACGGCCAGTGGTCGTCATAATGTCGGTGAAATGTCCATGAAATGATCGTAAAGATTTGTAAGGATTACATGACATAAAATCCCGAATGAATTTGTTAATTTGTTTCACCACTTTCTCACCAATTTAACATTATTTTATTGACGGATTTTTGCTTGGTATTACTTGGCTTACTGGCAATAATACTTTGTTTTATATGTGAACAGACCACAGTCGTTTCAAACAGTATCAGTATGGTATACAATTAACTATGTGAAGTTATGTTAGGTTTATACACACAATTAGCATTTCATTAAAACAGCTGAGAGTATTGTTTTTCTTCCATATTCTGACTGCGCTCCATATTGGTGATTTATTGCATCAACCTGCGCAATGTAATACAGGCTAGTTAACGTGGCAATTCCGAACTGTAAAGAAGCAGGTACTGGGAGCCCATTGAGGCGTGTCAGTTACATCTGCTATAGTCCAATGTTTCGTGATAATGGTGTAACAAGAGATTAGGAAGAATGACGTAATATCGAGTCACAGGTCGCAAATTGTCAGTTTTTGAGGATGTACGTGATGCCACAACGGTGGATCAGAGTTGTACAAGTACAGTACAACACAAAAGTACCACTTCGAAATATTTCACAAAACTATAAGTAACTCACCATCTTATTAGAGTTTGGTTTTTATGCTCACACCACTGTATAAAGAATTGCAGATTGCATGGGCCTTGAGCTCAGTGACTGAAAAATGGAAGCGTGGAAATATGTTTCCTGACGAATCATGTTTTCTACTTCTTCATGCATATGACTGGGGTTACATAATTATGGCGCAAACATCATAAATCATTACAATCGTATATGTTTCCAGTGTTTGACAAGTCAGAAGTTCTTGCTTAATTGTCTGTAGAAAATTTTCTCTCTTGGTCTGCTGGTCATTGTTTGTACATTCAGAAATTTGAAATTAATAAATAAGTAAAATACCAGGGTGAGTCATATGTTCGTAGCGTTGGGTGGTCCCGCCCACTCGATGCCGGAAAACCATGTGCAACGTGTAGAACAGGTGAAGGTGGTGGTGGCAGAAAGCGTGTCACGCGTCTGTCTGATCACATCGCTAACGGTGTGTGGGAGGAACTAAGCGTTGAATACACAGTTGGCAGGACAATGGCTGAGGAGAAACTTGTGTGTCTTGTGATTCTGCGCCATTACTGGAAAACGGGGTTGAATGCAGCGGCAGCAGCCAAGGAAATTTGTGCCGTAGAAGGTGAAGGTACTGTCCACCCGTCCACAGCTAGAAAGTGGTTTCAACGCTTTCGGTCTGGTGACACCAGTCTCGATGACAAGCCCAAGAGTGGACGCCCTGTGACGACGGATATCGATGCCCTCCTGAACACTGTTGATGGAAACCTGTCAGCTGGCAGATGAGATCCAGACATCACAAATCAGTGTCATCTGCATCAACTTGGATTTCACTCCAGGCAACCGAGAATGGTTCCCCATGATTTGACTCCCGCTCAAGCTCAACAACGTGTGACCTTGTGTGAAGAACTGCTTCGAAACCCAACTGACTACAGGTTTTAGCGGCGGATCATCACTAATGATGAAAAATGGATCTTTCTTCGTTATCCTGACACCGGGAAACAATGGCTTCGACCAGGTACCGAGGCGCAGCCAGTGGTTCAAAGAGGGCGGTTTGAAGAGAAGACAATGCTGTGTGTGTGGTGGAATTTCGAAGGTCCGGTGCACTGGGAGCTCGTTCCACATGGTCGTTCCGTAGATGGAACATTGTATCCTGAACAGCTGCAACGGGTATACGACATTGTGCGCCGTCGTTATCCAGCACTGGTGAACCGAAAGCGACTGCTTTTCCAATTTGACAACGCTCCATGCCACAGGTCAAGAAAAGTCCGCCAGTACATTGCGTACATGGATGGTGTGGACATTTTACCACACACCCCTACAGTCCCGACCTTTCGCCATCTGATTTTCATCTGTTTCGTTCCATGGCACACTTCCTGCGGGGCAGACAATTCCATTCCGTGGATGATGTGACAACTGGCATTACTGAGTTCTTTGCTTCAAAGCCTGCAGCCTGGTATCGTCAGGGGCTTGTATCACTGGTGGAACGTTGGAGAAGGACCATACAGTGTGATGGGATGTACTTCGCCGAATAGGCTTCTGTGGTACAGGGGGAGGCGGGTGCTGCACATTATGCATGAAAACGCTACGAACATACGACTCACCCTGGTAAATAATAGTAATTTCTGGGCTATATCTAAAACACTTGAGGGCAGCATATGCAGAAAGTGTCTAGAATCAAATGTAATGTTCCGTTTGCAAATGGATTCAACGGCAATAGTACAGTAAATACTAGAACTAAAGTGGGGTTCTGACGCCGAAACCTTTGTGTTTAAACGTAGAAAGTTTGACGGAAAAGATAAAAGTTGGGCAATTACTGTTTAACACTAAAAATAGCACGAAATGACATACATGACATGCAAACTTCGCTTCGATATATCTGTGAAGCATATTCATTCAAAACTAGCTCAAAATATATTGTCTTGATAGCTATGCCAAACATCTACTCAAAATACCTTTCACAAATAGGGGAAAATATTATCCTTTCAGATGCAAGAAGTATTCTGACATCAATTGTAGGTATCTTTATAAATACTAAAGAATTATTTTTGTTTTTTTTAACTTTCTTAATCTAGTCAACATACGCGAAATTGTGAACACATTACTACTGGCTAAGTCTTAATCCTCAAACGTACATTAATATTTTTAGTGTAACTATAAACTTGGCTTAAATGTTAACCGATATTTGTTATGTCATATTCAAGACAATGATCATTGAAATTTACTTATGCATATTGTGGAAAATCAAATAGGGTAGTCGAATCCATTTTTTTTATCAATGTAAAGCATCAAACTACTGTTAATTGATGTACCGTTACTTAATGAGGAAATAATAAAAGAAAATTATGCAAACGCAGACATACGGAACAAACACATTTTATATAAATATGAAAATCAACAAGAAACAGAAACTCAAGCTGCAATAAAAGAACAAACTCATAACTTTTTCGTAGGTTTAAGTAACTGCTTGCATCAGAAATTGTGTAAGAGGAACTTGGACTATCTCAGAGGTTTAAATTAAGCTGGTTGTGTCCTAAAGTTAGAGAGAGAGAGAGAGATAGAGCTAGTGATTGGGGAGAGCTATAAAGCAGTGATAAATTGATGACAGAAAATTTATTAAGATATCTAGACCTGCTATTTTTTGTTACCTGGTACTTTCTGTTCTACAATATAAACACAATTAGACTGATCGACAATTTAAAGATTTCAAACTTTCAAACCTTATGCGAGTGTAGTCGCTGCCAATTCAAGTTTGTGTTGTTTGGTGTAATATGATAAATCAGAATTTACCTTGTGTTCTTAAAGTCACAAACTATCATTTCATTCTACATCCAAAATCCAAGAAATCTACGGTTGAATAAATGTGATCTCTCGGTCTGTTGTTAAAAGGCTACGTTCTACCAACATGTCTGCTAATTAGAAATTCAATTTCAACTAAGCCATTAGCGGGGCAAATATTTTGATACCAACCTGATAAAACGTGACAAAAAATATAACGCAGAAAATCAGCCTTTTATCCATTGCTTGGAGCACGGATGTACTTTCTGAAAATATAAAAGAGAATAAAAGAATTATTACATGTCATGGGAAAATAGCAATACATCATCATAGTTCTGTCAAACCTCATTTTAAATGAAAATTTATTTCATTGTCAACATTAGCGTCAATTTCATAATCTCTCTTCGAACCATCGTCTACAAGGCTATATGGATCGCCCAATAAGCGTTTAATTTGAAATTCAAAGCAGGCGACTCATTTCTCGACCTTAGTGTCATAAACCGGAGTATGAACCAAAGCGATAATGGACTGACCAATGCCATTGCAAATTTGATAAATATATGATGCCACGGTGACCACGAGAACAAAAGCAAGACAAACGAAAACTCTAAATGACTATACATGAACAATAACTGAAAACAATAAATAAAAAACAGAAAAGTGAAAAATAAAGAAAAAATGTCTTGCTGGAATCCAGCGAGGAGTGCCTTGTTTTAGGAACGCCTAAACAAGAGACACTAAAGTGAGAATGATTGGTGTGAATGTGATGGAAGGAAGTGAGTGGCAAACAATTATACGTGGATACTAATTTGTGCGGCTACAGAATAAGTGAAAATAAGGTATAACTCCACTTTCGGACCCCAGAAATGGAAGTGATGTGGAAACTACTTCTATGAATGTGTGTGAAGAGTGAATGAGTGATAAGTGTTGTGAAAATGAGGAAAAGGAGGGACAGAGACAATAACAGAATCCAGGAAGTCAACCCAAGAAGCCAAGGCAGACAAGAAGATGGGTAAGTGGAAACTTCAAACATCCAAACCTCTCCCCCCTTCCACCTGTATCCAAGCATTGACCAACATGAGTGAACCAGTGAGCAGATAGTAGAAATCCTGAGACGAGAGAAGCAACAAAAGAAGGAGGAAGCGTAAAAACTTCCTATCCCACGCGCACCCTACCAATAACAAATACATTTCTTGTTTCAGAAAAGATGATGATGCTGCCTCAAGTCGATGTATGTGTTGTCTTGTGTTGTCCTTGTTTTGTTAAATGTTATATGTAATGTATGTGCTCTCTTTCTGCAACAATGACGGGTAGATTGGTGAATAATTGACTGACGCTTTTGGTTGGAATTGACACTAGTAGTGTGATTTCATGCCAAATCAGCTTGAAATATTTTGTGTTATGCAGTATCTATTTAATTAATGGCAGGATAAAGGAAATTGCCGGTCTGCATCTCTCTGTGTGTCTTGCGACGTACATAATTTCTGAAGAATGGGCTCCGGAGGAAAAATGATAGTTTGTATTCTAGTCGTAGTCTAGAGAGAAATCTTGAAGCTGAGATTGGCACGATTTAAGGCTTTGGTATCTAGCCTTGTGAATTAGGGATATTTGATTTTTCAAAACAAGCCAAGATGTTTATTGCCACACCAAGAAAGTATTAGTTGACAAAGGGCTCAAGGCTACTGTTTAGGTCTTATACTTTTTTCCGGTTTACATAAATGATCTAAATTGGCTTTGAAAACCGTGCTATTTGCCGATCCGAATCTAAATGTTTACATGTTGTGTGTTCTGAATTAACTTCGGAATTTAATTTGAATTTTATTTAAGGCCTCTAGCTAACTTTGGCTCTGGCCTAAATTAAAGGAACCTAAATGTTATTAACTTGGCCTTTTACCATCCAAATCAATAACATTTTGGCCTAAATGTTATTAACTTGGATGGTAAAAATAAGTTATGTATTAATACAATAGAGTCTCGTTTATCCGACCTTCGCTTATCCGATTTCGCAAAAAGCATCAATCGACAAGAACTGCAAGTTGTGAACGTAGTCTATTTTTGTTGTTCCCGAATCTATCGTGAGGCGCGCCCGTCTACACTATGACTCATTTGTCTGTCATTCAGTGCATGAAGGATGATAATCAGTATGAAATAACTGATGAAGAAATTGTTAATTTTTAAGTTAGTTTTCCTTGTCTTACTGTAAAACATGATTATTTGGTTCGTAATGTGTAAAATTATAACATAATTTGACGTTTAATAGTTTTTTTCTCAACATTTTTCTATTATCCGACATTTTCGCTTATCCGACGTTCCGGCCGTTTATGTCGTATAAGCGAGACTCTACTGTAGTTATAAAACAAGGTTAAGTAGTTCTAATCTAAGCTACCAAGGAACACATTACCTTTAGATGCTAAAATAAATAACGATGAAATAAAAAATACTGATAACACAAAATTGTGAGGGATGTGACTTAATTCTGAATGAACATGGAAAAGCATATGTTTGAATTTCTTAAAAATAAGCATAATTAAGCTTATATTCGATCGATTGTACAAAATTATTGTTACCAGTACGTTTCGAACCGTCAATTATAGTTTTGTATTACGGAATCTTCTTCTCAGGATCCTTGTGTGAAGCTTATGAAGTACTTCCAGCTCAAGCAACAGTTGAAAAGATAAAGATACTGCCTTTACTTTGTTATTCATACAATATGATATTTACATTCATGAAATAATTAACCAGAGCAGAAAATTAACTTCGTATTGATATTGTAAGACTAAAAAGTACTAAAATTATACGTTATTTAGGACTTAAATTATGTAACAAATTCCAATAAAAACTCTTTACAACTAAAAACAAAATAAAGCATTTGTTTAGCATGCGTCGACTGTTCTTTAGACGAGTTAACTTGAACTAACCTAAGCCCAAACATAACCTCTGTTAGGAGATAATCTTTGTCACTATAAAATTAATTATTATTTCAATTAAACGATTCTAAACTATAAAAGATTCGGTTCAAGAAAAGAACAACCTACGGAAGCTAAAGTAATATGTACAAAAACTAAAACTGAAGAAATTAATGCTTCGTATTTTTATGGAGTTACTGAATACGAAAATGCATAAAAAATGTATAGCTATGTTAAACTGGATTTGTTATGTATATTAAGCAATATCAGAAGGAATATTTCAACCCTTCCGTTACCTCGATAATGTTCTTTCACGGCGATAAGTACAAATTAATCCCTTCTTGTTTTATCAATATACTTGGTCACACTAAAAATAGTTTCTTTTGTTTGATTTCGGAATTCTGGACTGTTTTGTTCCGACGTGATGAGAAAAGCAAATGTATTCTCCTGATAGGCAAACTTTCTGCTTGGTCTTTTAAAATCTCCTAACACTTCTAAACTTATTTCAAGTATTTTGGTGTTAAAATGTCTCTAACACAATTATGAACAAAATTGGAGTTTGAAATTGCCTCTGTTAATAGAAGGTGAACAGTAACACGATGATGATCCACGTAGTGGAAACTTAAGAAGTTTCGGATAAGAGTGTAATGTCAACTAAATTTACTGTATGATTTGACATAGCAATAACCGAGATGATGTAGCTCAGTTTGCAGAGTGTTAGCTTCGATTTCGGAAGATCCTGAGTTCAAGCCCAACGGTTAGCCACTCTGACAGAATTTTTCAGTCTCACCAGGCCCATGCCGGGAGGTTGATCCCTGGATGACCTCCTTTCCATGTTCCTTTCTCCCGAGAAAATAATAAATAAAACTTCAAGTTCCGCAAAAAAAGAGGTAAAAGAAGCTAAAACCTATGAAAACGTATCTAAAGAATTTCTGCCGGAAAGACCTGAAGAAATATCGTCCGAAAATTATTGGAATATTTGGACACTGATAGTAATTTTTTAAATACTTTTTCGAGCCAACTTTTCTCAATAACACCTCTAATGAAATGATGTAAACTACAGTTATTGTAACTTACCAACTTTAGCGTAGATATAGGACGTATCATCAAGCGCTTTGTTTTATTAATTTTCTTAAAGGAAAACTCAAAAAGTACTTTAATCCTCTATTCATACGTCCTGCAGAAATATTATATATGCAAAGAATTACCTAGTAACACTGGATTGGTTTTATTTACCGCCAATGTCATTGTTAGATTATTAACAAGAATCAATTTGTAAAATTGTAAATAGGTTCATTTCAAAATATCATAAACAGAATTCAATAATCGTCATGGAGTGTATTCGGCAATCGTAATTTGATTAATCAGAATTTGATTAGTGTTTAAAATTGGCATAAACTACAAAGTGTTTGGAGAGATTTTTAAAATTTTTGATGTTCTTCTCGGAAAATACAATCAATAGTATACAAAACACGCGGTTTACGATCCTTAGTGAAATTTTAAGGTGAAAATCCTATCTTGAAATACGCACTGAAACAGTGTAGAAGACTGCAAGAACAAAGACCAAGAACGAGGACTGCACGACGAAACGACATACACCAAGATTAAAAACAATGCAAATATAATAAATGAACAATGGTTTGCTCCATAATGCAGTTATTGCACTGAGCATGTCTTAATAGCTTCTAATCAATGTAATTTTAACAATGTTTTGCTCCAAAGTGCGCAGCACTGAGCACATGGCTTTTCTCAAACGCTAATAATTAACAAACAATACAGTAAAACTCAACATGTGTTTCGGTGAATGAGGCTTTACTAAGCTTCGATCAACAAATAACAAACTAAACAAAAAGTTAATCATGCATGCCTTCTGTCGACCCTACAGACTGAGATTTCCTCAGTTCCTGAATATCAGTATGGTATCTAGAGAAAAGCTTTGGGAAGCTTGTTTTCCTCTGTTCTGTCTCCAGAAGAGTGTTCGCTCAGCGTGGTGGGTTTGAATGAAACTTATTGTGGCTATGATTGGACTCAATGCTGCACCAATCATAGCCTGATCTTCTAGTGCGATCGAAGTTGGGTAACCTTGTCTTGCCCATCGTAGCCCTCATGGCCGAAGTGCGCTTGGTTATTGTACTTTTGATGGTCATGAGTATGGGATCGAACACCATATTTTCATTTTTTTTTACTTTTTCCAGGTACGCCGGAACCTTAAATTTTCGTTCTCTACCAATTGTAAATGACGTTTACATTCAGAATAAGACAAATGATGGTTGAATTTATTTGTAAAAGTTTATATAACGAAGAAGAGAATAAAGGCAGTACGCAAAGACAAAAACTATTTTTAAACATTATCGATAATAATTGCTACGAATGACTAAACAAACGCTGAGTTCCTAACGACGGAACGTATATTTTTGGCTAAAGTCTGTTCCAAACCACTCTCTTCAATCGTCCCTCACGGACTTGAACTCACGCACCAAGAAGTAAGTAAATATTTTGTGTAACGCTATTCACAAGCTTATTCGCCAAAACCATGTATAGTATAGCTTCCGACTTGTATGTATACGTTGGATCAAGATTTCTCAACCTGGGGGTCTGGGTTGTGTGCAAGGAGTTCGCGAGACGAGTCGAAAAAATAAAGTCAATTAGGATTTTTGTAAGCTAAAACCAATACATTTCAAAGAAGGTATTTTATTTTACTTGTTTTCATAATTACGTAATTACATCATGTAATTTGTTGAATAGTTTTTCTCTAATATAATTAGGATATTTATTATCAAATACAGCAACTCAACTGTCATGTTTTCAAATGAAAAGCAAATAGCACAGAAAATAGAAAAGGGCATAAATATTTAAAACATTACGAAAGATTGCACAAGTTTACTAGGTTAGCGCGAAATCTGAGCCTATTTTGATTTAACGAGTTTCAAAATATCCTGTTCAATTTTTGTGATACACTTTTAGTCACAAGCTAGGTACTCATCCTTCCCATGCCTGGCACTCTGCGGTACACTCACCCTCCTATCAAACTGAGTACCAGAGTGTCCTTGGTACTCCTGGGCACCTTGGGAAGGTAAATTCGGTCGAGCGTGGGACTGCCCACTCCACCTCACTTCGTACCGTAGGTCGAGAATATGTGGAGCGCTACCTCCACATTCCCCATGTGCCGTTCACGGCGCGTATATATCGCACAGGGGATAGCATTACCTTTACCCTTATTAACTCCTGTAACTGAGAAACAGACCGGTAAAAGCGAAAGTTTTCCAGATATTTTCATGAATTTTCTACAATTGGTCATAAAACCGTATATATAGGTGCGTGTGTGTGTTTGTGTGAATGTGTCTGTGTGTGTGTGAGTGTGTTGATGTCTGTGTGTGTGTGTGTGTGAGAGAGAGAGAGACAACATTCAAGACAACCATTTGATTTTAGCTCAGCTATATTGTGTTTCTCTACATGATATTGAATGAGCTAATTCTTTCAGGCTCCAAATGGAGGATGAATATCCTGGCATGCCATGTTTTGGCGCATATTTGTACTGTCATGGTGGTTGTCTAACTATTAGGCGCAGAGTAAAACAATTCTCTTGGAGGAAAGAACTATTATTTCTTAGCACTCCAAATTCCACTTACAAAAATAAATAGAGGTTAGATGTACACTTCGCATAAAAAAAATGCGACAGCGAACGCCGTGCAGTTAGGCAACTCAAATTGCACCTTCTTATCCCATAATCGTATCTGGTAAACAAACCACCTCCTTCTCCTTCCTTCGTCTCGCCCATACTAAAATTAGCAAAAATCATGAGAACAGTTTTTTTCAATATAGACATGTATTAGTATCGATAAAATGAAAGAATAAAAGCAAGACGAATCAATATACATAACTTGATGCAGGGAGAAATTTAAACACATACAATGAAACATTGAAACCGATGGATGTCTTTTAGACAGAGGCAGAGATATGAGAGAGAGAAAAAAAGGCGAGAGAGTAGAAGAAGAAGTAGAAGTAGAAGAAGAAGTAAAGATAAAAATATGGAATTTAAACGTAGCAAAAAGGGACCTAACATTATAAAGTTCAGTTCCAACAAATCCAACAGCAAGATAAAAGTGACTTTTGGATTTTATATTTTTTTCAGAGCAATTCGAATATATAGACGGGTGCTTGAAAATTCATTTAGTCACTTTCAAAATGGCGACCAAAGTTGATGGTCAGATAGATTAAGATACTCATGATTTCCAGTGGAACTGCAGATTTTTGAGACACATCTAGGATAATGTCAAAAGTGTAACACACATGCTTTGTTTGCGCGGGATTCGGTTGCAAATTCGGTGAAGCTCATTGAACGTACTGGTTCGGAATACATTGTAATCAGATATTCCGCCAGGATTTTCAGTTTGCGGGGGTGTAAAGTCAAAATTGGGAGAGAGTAGGTAGTTGGCCACTGTGTCTATCAACTTTTGACCATAAAAATATTAACGTTAGAGTAGTTTCGAGGATTGGGGGCTGACCCCCCACCATAGGGGCCGGGGATATGGCGGAATCACTGATTGTAACAAACCCAGTAGATACCGTAAGCCATACCTTCTATTTCAAACTACTAATATAAATTGAACATACAAAAAAAAAATGAATGGATGATAATTTCTATCAGAAAGAGCGAAGATTAAATATGCAAACTGTATCGAAATGAAAAGTTACAAATGTTCAAAATAAAAATTACCATATTCCTGTAGGCATAGCAGACATTACATGTTCCACATTTCAAACGTAAAAAAAGAACACATTTAAAAGTATGTTGATAAATTATAGGATGGAAACGAATTTTGTGCCAAACTAATATAAAAATAATTCTTCTCTTGAACTAGCGAAAAAAGGGAGCAATTTTCTACTCATATCTTAAAATGTATCTGTTCCGAACATGCCATTCTAGATTCCACCTATTGCGAAAGAACATTTTAAGAATTACAACAATAATGAACTAGTGTGTATAACAACTCGCAAAGATGGAATGAACACGGCAGAACTGAAACGGGTCAGCGGCTGTCAAGGAATGCTGGTCAGGTTTTGGACTGTGTCATCAGGTTTAAGATTCGAACGCATTCTCACGTGGTGATTCGATGTAGATCTGATAACCGGTGGATGCAGGAGAGCTTTTAATTATTTCATTGCGTTTGAACAGTGTTTTTTTCAGGGATGACCAGTCTCGGAGATGTTACCCCGAGAACATGAAAAATACGACGCCGGAATTCCCAGTTAAATAGATTTTAGAGACTGGGTCACTTATGTTTGGGTCTGGACCTATCACCGGATCATCGAAAGTGTCCCGGATTTGGATGTGGAACACGCAGAGAGCGAGAGTGTGTGTAACGTAAGAGAAAAATAAAGACGAATAGAGAGAGAGGGAGAAGAAGAAGAAGAGAAGGAAGCAACGAAGACACGATAACAATGCATCAAGAAAGAGAGGAAGAGAGAAAGACCAATGAAAAACATGAAAAGTATATTATCATTATACTAAAGAACACACACCTCGGATTCTCGCCTGTGATGCTTCGTAAGTTCTCCAACGGGAGATAAAGATCTCTTTGAATACTTCAGTTTATGTGAAAAGAATACAGACTGGTGAGGAATCGAACCCAATCTTTTTAATTGGAAGTCCAGCATTATAGCGATACTCCACAGGTAACTCCATCCAAAACGTGCTTAACATATCGTATAGTGTTTCTTTCTAATAATAATAACATGAAAAGTGGATACTTCAGATCAATGACGTGTTCTTAACTGTCCTGGTAACCCCTCCCCAATACACTTTTTTGGACTTTTCCAACCAACAATCGCAAATCGTCTTCTTCTGTATAGTGACTCAGGTATTTGATTCCACAGTCTGAAGGATTCTTCATTTTGTATGAGAAGTTATTATTAGATCCTTCACGATCGCTTTGTAGAAAAACTTGGCTTGAACAGGATTTGAAGCTATGTTGTTTGCTTTAGTATTGGGAAGCCCAACACTTTTCCTCTACTTCATTTTGCCAACGAAAGACATAGGCCACGAATTACTAAGTTCATCTTTGGAAATAACCAACTTCGTCCTGTAAGTTGTTTAAACCGATTTGAACGCTAAAATTTCTTTATTCAATGACTTATAGACAAATTAGTGCCCACTGATATCGAAATAACAAAACTCCAATAAATATGAAAGGAACAATAACATTTTATGCAGTTTTTTTCCTCTGTGGAAGTTCAAAGTCACGCTTATAGGAATAAGTATTATTATTATTATTGCAATAAAACGTCCGATAACTGACAGTTTTGTATTCCCTGTATATTATGGAAGTAAACTCTGTCAATAGTGTACTATATGAAAAAAGAACACTGAAAGCTTGATAATGTTTTCTTTTAAAGTAAAAACAACCTCTCTATAACGAACGTCTGCAAAACTTTCTGCATAAAATCGTTTTTCAGATGTGAGTAATTTTCCTATCAGGAAGACAAATGAAGACCATATTTCCAATCCCCCCTCCAATTATTGCCCATCATAAATAACAATATTGCTACAAAGTGCCTAAATGAACCCCCTGAGCACCCAAGCATGACAATAGTTCTGGAAAGGTAGGCGCACTTTATTTTCACGAACCATTTGACCTGACTCCCGTCTAAAGAGAACCCACATGGAAACAATGTGTAATAGAAAGTTAACTGCACTTGTGCGTAAACAGAACTTTTTCGTATGCTCGCCGCTAACCCGGGACTACATACTTTCCCCTTCGGCACACCCCTCCCAGTTCCCTTCGGATGCACCGTGCCCCCTACCATGGTGGGTTTATATACATCCTAGCTTTAGTAGCTGAACTCCATGTTACCATGGTAACTTTTTTGATCCCTACTTTTACTATATAGAATCTACAAAAATGCTAGAAAGCAATTATTAATAATAAATTTGGACTTAGAAATATACATTTTGAGAGAAAAATCTTGTTGCCTCCCCTCAGGATTCGAACCCGGGATCTCTGAATTGGTTTCTCCATGGGTTAACAACAACAACAAACTGCCAGTTGCCGAACAAATGATTGACAGTCTTACTTATATTTCGAGCTCTGCGCCTGCGCAAGAGTGGGGTACGCTTTCTTTGGAGATAAAGCTCGTGTCCCATTTTCTTTTCCGTTTCCAGAATAAAGGAAAGTGCGTGTATATATAAAATTTAAATTCAATTTTGAATTTAGTTTTAAGGCCTTTTAGGCTACTTTGCCTCAGGCCGGGTGAATGATGATGGGATTAATTGGTGTAGTGACGAAAGTGGGAGAACCCCGAAAAAACGCACGCACACGCATGGTGGGATTTAGGAGGGCATTTCCCCTCAATCATTTGTTAGTGGCTTTAAATATTTCATTCTAAACGATAGCTTTGCAATTTGTTATCCATAAACTAAATTGTATTGGTCCCCAGCGTATCTCTACTAAATCCTCCCGTGCGCTAACGGTGTTTGTCAACCACAAAGCACACATGGCATGAGAAGAGATCGATCGA
The DNA here is from genome assembly GCA_022664845.1 of Lepisma saccharinum. Taxonomy (NCBI): domain Eukaryota; kingdom Metazoa; phylum Arthropoda; class Insecta; order Zygentoma; family Lepismatidae; genus Lepisma; species Lepisma saccharinum. The sequence goes on from JAGDQP010013970.1 coordinate 31,502, forward strand.
ACGCAGTGTTTCTCAATCTTTTTCATGCCGCGACCACCTTGTACGGTTCCTTCTGCCCGGCGACTCCCAGAAGTAATTTTCTTGTTTGTAATAAGCGGATTTATTCAACGTTGTATTAAATAGCCTACTGAAGGATTCAACACACGCACGTACACAGACACACACACACACACACACACACAGAGAGAGAGAGAGAGAGAGAGAGAGAATGGAAGAAGACAGGGAAAGAGCGAAAAATATAGGAAACATGGAAAGAGGTAAAGAAAAATGGCACAAGACATGGAGATAACTGAAATTTAAACGCTTATGAATACACAGTCTCCCTCTCTCTCCCCTGCCCCTTCTCTCTGTCTTGTGTTTTTCTCCCTGTACGGGATAAATCTCTTTCAGTAGCAATCGCGAACATCATTTATAGCACTTAATTCCTAGAAGAAAATATTTGAAAAGCCGCACGTGGAATCGATCCAGAAACCTTACGAATGAGTCTGGCACGCTCACCACTTCGCTACACAGACCAATACAAATGTGTTATTAAATGAGCCATTAAACTCGCTACCCTCAGCTGTTTATATATATATATATATATATTTCCTAGATTTCAGAACAATCTTTGAAGAAAGTTAATCCCGCTTGCTGGCGGCACGCTTATTTGCCCATCCGGACCGATAAGAATAAGAATAAATTTATTAGAAATTCTGCGTTCAAAGTGGTTTTGGCAGAAGTGGGTGATGTAAACAGTTGGGGATTTAAATACAGCACCGAGGGAACCTATTGACGGCTGCCTAGAGTGGCGTATTGTTAGAACGCTGGCTCACGAAAAATAAACTCAGGTTCGATCCCCTGCCGGCGTACGAGAATTTTTGTCTTTTTTCTTAACAAAAAATATTTTTAAAAGTTTTAATTTATTATTAATAATTCCTTTCTTGCATTTTCAAAATTGTTTTTAAAAGTCCAGTGTTTTTTAAAAAGTTAAGAGGTTTTCTTCTTCTTGTCTTAATATAAAATTTTTTTTTTCAAAGTTCAAATTTATTATTAATAATTACTTTCTTCCATTTGTCGTAGATTATATAAAATTAGTGACCATGGGTTAGGGTAGGTTAGGTAAGGTCAGGTTCGGTTATATAACTTTATAATTTCGTTTCTTTCTTTCAAAATACATTTCTACCTGTTTGTGCGAACCTGACCTTACTTAACCTCCGCTAACCCTTGGTAACTAAAAATGCAACTCGGGAGGTGGGGCGAAGACTTCGGTGAGCGGTGGGCATAGGCAAAATTGCTACATTGCGTATGCCCACCGTTAACCGGGGTGCACCCGCCTGAAGCCAACTCCGCCCAGCTCCCTTCGGACTCACCATGTACCCTTGCACACCTCGCGGGCCACACCTGGTTTATGTACCAGGTGTATGCATAAGTATTTGCAGTTTTTCCGGTAAAGAAAACACGTAATTTTCAAGGGAAATTAATTATGTTTTATTCAAAATATTGGCCATCGGCTTCTACACATTTCGCCCATCTTTCAGGTAATTGATGCATACCATGCCAGAAAAACTGCTTGTACTTTGCGGCAAACCATTCGTCTAGCCATTTTTCAACGTCTTCGAAATTGCTGAAGTGCTGCTCTGCGAGCGCGTGCCCCATTGATGCGAAGAGGTGATAGTCAGATGGCGCCAGGTCTGGGGAGTACGGCGTATGCGGATGGATGTCCCATCCAAGCGATTTCAAGGTGTCTTTCACTGGTTTTGCTGTGAGAGACGGCGCATTGTCGTGTAACACAATCACTTTGCCATGTCTTCGGGTCCATTCCGGTCGTCTTTCGATCAATGCGTGATTTAAATTAATCATTTGTTGGCGATAGCGTTGTGCATTAACGGTTTCGCCGGGCTTCAAGAGTTCATAATACACAATACCGCTCTGGTCCCACCAGACACAAAACGGTCTTCTTGCCGAAGCGATTTTGCCTTGGTGTTGAAGGACCGGCTTCGCCAGGTGAAAACCACGATTTTTTCCGTTTCAGGTTTTCAAAATAAATCCATTTTTTGTCACCCGTCACAATTCGATACAAAAAGGATTTTCTTTCGTGGCGTTGAAGCAGCATTTCACAAGTGACTTTGCGATTTTCCATTTGACGTTCATTCAAATCGTGTGGGACCCATTTATCCAGTTTATTGATCTTCCCCATTGCTCGTAAACGTCTGCTGATTGTTTCTTGTGACACATTTAATGCTTTTGACAATTGCTGTTGAGTTTGAATTGGGTCATCCTCCAATAACACCACGTGCAATTGCTCGTTTCCGCACTTTTGTGGTCTACCAGAGCGCGCACTGTATTTCACATTGAAATCACCACTTTTAAATTGTCGAAACCATGTCTCACATGTTCTAATCGATGGAGTGTGTTCACCATATGTTTCTATCAGCACACGATGACTTTCAACAGCCTTTTTCTTTTGATTAAATAAGAAAAGCAATGCGCGCCGCAAATGTTCTTTTTCAGGCACAAACTTCGACATGATCACTGAACGATTAAACAAAGACGCTAGTGTTTTTCGGACTCAACTTGTGTGTGTTTGTAGTTCAATGTCAGACGAACAAAATGTCGTATGTGTCAAATGAATACGCTGTGTACTTTTCGCTGGCGCCATCTCTTAGGTAAACCGAATTACTTATGCATACACCTGGTATATATATCCTAGCTTTCAATAGTCTCTAATTATAAGCCAATTCAATTATTAATAATAAATGTGAACATATAAAAATATATTTTGAAACAAAAATATTAACTCTGCTGGGATTCGAACCCGTTTCTTTCCAATAAACCAACGTCTTACCGCTTCACCAAGTTAATACCTAGAAAATATGAGTTTGGTCGTTGTATTTCCAGTGGAATGCGTCGGAATATACGTCTACGGGGCATGCATAGATGTACTGGAACATGGGGTGGGATTGAATCAGTGAACGTTGGAAATTAAATACACACTTTGTGCAGACGGCATTGGATTGGGTGGCAGGATTTGATGACGAACGAGATAGCTGGCTCGTTACAAGTTTCTGTTATTTATGTAATTCAGTGTTTCCGATGATACCAAGAAGTTAGTTACTTAATGAATCTGTTAGACGTTTTCACTTTTTAATTAAAACGCATTGATTTGCTCCGCTTATTTTTTCTATCTTAAGTATGTAAAAGCAATGCTTTAAAATGGAAAATATCATATTTGTTTTGTTATGAGATAGCAGATCCGCAGAAGATCGATAGTTTACAATAAATACTGTACTATCATAAACAGAATGAACAAGACTCGGTGGTCTGATCTATATTGTCTAGGCCTTTCGTGCCTCTGGTCGCGAGTTCGAATCCTGTTTAATTTGATTAAAAAGATAAAATTGGGTTAATGAGTTGGAACCTGGCACACACAATTGTCTATTTAATAAAAATATTTTTTTTTTCAAATAATAAGGTTTTTAAATAATAAATTTTTCAAACAATATTTCTGCTTCTATTTGTGAGTTTCTTTTACCACGATATATTAAAATTGGATTTCATCTATATGTCCTGTAATTAACATTACGCACTTTCAATTGCTAATGAATGTGAATTTTATGTGTTGCCTTTAGGCATCTAAGGCTCAGGCCGGGATAGGGAATGGTAAAGGATTCGGGAAGTTGTCGGCCAGTGCTTATGTTGAAGGTGCAATCCCGACATTTGCCTAGTATGACTGAGGGGAAACTCTGGAAAAACTTCAGTCAGGATGGTCCGCAGCTGGGATGGAACTCATGACCTCCCGAATGACATGCCAAGCTCTACCACTAAGAATTAACAATGAAGAATGAGCGGGAGTATCTTAGTATTCTTGACATGCAGTATATTATATACGTATATTCACATCTACAGTGTATGATTTGTGTGTGTGTGTGAATTTATTTATGTTGTTTAAGCATAACACTCGCCCGGGATATTGTGGCGTAAAAGGATCCTGGAAGGATTGGTTTAAAATTATTTTAAGGCCTTTAGGCACCTGAGGATCAAGCCGGGATAGGATTGGGAGAGTGTGTTGGAAGATAAACGGCCAGGGTATATTTATAGGTACCATCAAAGCGTTTGCCTGGTAAAGAAAATCTTGGGAAACTTCAGTTAGAGTGGTCGACCACTGGAATCGATCCCAGGACTTTCCGATTGCTAACCAATGCTTTAGAACTTTTTTCAAACGTTGTTCACCCTAAGCGGGCTTTACTTGTTGAATTTGAAATGCCTTTTTAACTTGTATAGACTGAAGTTCTTAGAATTAAGTTAAAATCACACACACAAACATTCATGCCCGAGGCGTACCACTAACTAGGAACACTCCCGAGATGATAATCTGGCACAAGCATAATTTTGCCCGGAATCGATGGCCCACTAACCAAAAAGGCATCATACAAATTTTTACTCCCCGCATTCCAAAGTTGAGGATGAAAATAATAAAAAAGTTGGAAGTCATCGTCCTTGCGACGTCATAGTGACAAGCTCCGACGCCATCCACTATAAATACAACGAGCAAACCAGCATGGTGCAGCGGTAAGACGTTCGCTTAGTAAATAAAAAAAACGGGTTCGAATCCAGGCGGGGAAACATTTTTCTTCTTTTTTCTTTCAAAATATATTTGTATATGTTCACATTTATTATTAATAATTGCTTTGGCATACAAATAGAGGCTACTGAAAGCTAGGATATATATACATAAACTAGGTCTGGCCCGCGAGGTGTGCAAGGTGACATGGTGCGTCCGAAGGGAGGTGGGTGGCGTGATCCTCAGGGGATGCAGCCCCCGGTTAGCGGTGGGCATGTAGCACTTTGGCGTTTTCTTTCCGCTCAGCGAGATCTGCGTCCCCCCCCCCCCCCGAGTTGCATTTTTAGTTACCATGGGTTAGCGGATGTTAGATAAGGTCAGGTTCGCACAAACAGGTAGAAATGTATTTTGAAAGAAAGAAATGAGAGTGTAAAGATACATAACCGAACCTGACCTTACCTAACCTACCCTAACACATGGTCACTAATTTTATATAATCTACGACACATGGAAGAAAGCAATTATCAATAATAAATTTGAACTTTGAAAAATATTTTTTTTTTATATTAAGACAAGAAATAGAAAACCCCTTAACTTTTTTTTAAAACACTGGACTTTTAAAAACAATTTTGAAAATGTAAGAAAGAATTATTAATAATAAATTATAATTCTTAAAAATATATTTTTTAAGAATAAAAGGAGAAAAATTCTCGCCTGCCCGAACTTGGTTTTTCGTTTCGTGAGGCAGCGTTCTACCAACACGCCACGCTAAACAACTGACGTTTAGTGCTTTCGGTGCTGCAAATAAATTCTCAACCGTTTACATCACCCACTTCTCCAAAAGCACTTTGAACGCAGAATTTTTAAGAAATTTCTTTATATTCTTACTGGTTGGGATTTACTTTCTTCGAAAATAGTTCTGAAATCTAGAAAATGTATAAATAAACCACTGAGGGTAGCGATTTTAATGGCTCATTTAACAACACATTTGTTATGATCTGTGTAGCGAAGCGGTGAACGTGCCAGACTCTTAATCGTAAGGTCTCTGGATCGATTCCACGAGCGGATTTCCAAATATTTTCTTCTAGCAATTAAGTGCTATAAATGATGTTCGCGATTGCTACTTAAAGAGATTTATCCTGCACATGGAGAAAAACCCAAACAGAGAGAGAAGGGGCGGGGAGAGAGAGAGGTAGACTGTGTATTCATAAGCGTTAAATTTTCATTTATCTCCATTGCGCCATTTTTCTTTCACCTCTTTCCTTGTTTCCTCCTACCTTTTTTCGCTCTTTCCCCGTCTTCTTCCATACTTTCTTTTTTTTTCTCTCTCTCTCTCTGTGTATGTGTTTGTGTGTGTGTGAACAATGCATAGTGGCGATTTCTGCATGATGTCCATATTATCATTTTCCTTTTCTTGGCAATAATTCCTATCTTGTAAAGTTCTTGTTAGAATTTAACGTGAATGGCATTTTTGTTTATCTATCTCGGGGTTCTCTAAATGGTGATGAACGAGCCAATACTTCCGCCTCCAGAAAAAAAATGACGCTTACGGCTAAACAAGTAGGCCTAATAGTTTTAGTTCTACGGTGTCTCCATTCCATTCTTCATTATTAGGAAATTTGATTATAATAAAACAATTTATTTTTTTGTAATAAACAAAGTATCGCTTACATCATGCAACAGTGCTGAACGGCAGTCCGTTGGGAAAGCTTTAAGGCTGTAGATCACCCCCGCCATCTTTGTACGCACTTTCCATTGATTAACATGGGAATTGTTTTACTCGTCTTATACTTTTCAGGAGTGTAGTTTTAACTTGTGTTTTCGCCCAGTTTATCGTCATGTTCTCTTTTACTCATGCTACTTTATAGAAATGCAATATTTTACACAGGAACAGTATAATTTCCCGTTAACATATTGTGATTTATATAGCAAACTATTAATAATACATTATAATTATATATTTGGAGAAACTTCACAAACCAAAACTATACAAGAGTCAAAATAACCACCAAGACAAATTTTGTGAAAGCAGAACTTAAATATCCTACATCCAAAAGGCATAAAATGAGTAAAACAATTCCCGTGTAAATCAATGGAAGGTGCGTACCAAGATGGCGGGGGTGATCTACAGCGTTAATTTGCTATGTATAAATTTTATCTAATGTTTAGCATAAGATATGGCGCTCCGGTTAGAGACTTTCAGTAATTCTTTTTGATATTTTTCGGATATATTTTAAAAGAACATTTGATGTCTTTAAACTGACAATATAAAACGAAGTGCTCTGTTAATAAACTAATATTTCTCTTTATAGTTATTTAATTATGTAAATCAGCAGTCATTATAATGCAATGTATGCTTCACTATAACCCAAACGAGATTGAACCTTGCCATTAAATCTGTGCAAACAGTGATTACTGCTTTTATAACAATAAAGCAATCTCCTCTACAAACCTCGTGATTTCATTAATGAACGACTTATCTTCATCTTCGAAGAATTCCCCAAGCGACCGCTTCTCTAGCCTAGGAGTGGAACTTAAACTGTTAAATACGTCTTAGTGTGGGCATTATTTCCTTACCAGAAGTTAACTGTGGACGACCGTCTCTTACTTTGAGGTACGGAATCTGCATCTCTCATACATCGTTCACAACCTGTGGACCGCGGGAGACCATTTCTCTTCCTAGGGCCGGAGCCAGTAGCTCATACCTCAACCTGTGGGCCGCGGACGACCGTTTCTCTTCGTAGGACGGGAAGCAATAGTTCATATACCATTGTCCACAGCTAGAGAGATAACCTCTCTGGGCGACCGCTTCTCCTCGTTTGGAACGGAACGTAGGGAACGTGATCTCTCCACCTTACAGTCCTGTTACTTCGCCTTCTCTCCAGAGTCGTGCTTGCCCTCTCTGTTGCTGAGGTCAACATCCAAACGGACTGTTGCAATCACTTTGCTTTTCACCCATCCATTTATTCTAGTTATACTGTACGTTGAATCGGTGGAGAATTGTGTTCTCAGTCGAGTCCAAATTTTGCTTAGAGGCTGATTTGGGTCGCGTAACGATCTGGAGAGGAAAGGGAACCTGATAAAATTTCATGAATAGCATGGAAAGGGAGCAGTTTGATACTGGTTCTTAGTGGTATGGGCAGGCATCATACTCAATGGGTATACAGAACTACATTCTTCCTTTACGGTACAGAGACGAGATAGCAGAACAACTAACAGCAGACGTGAACCATATAAATTTCCAATGTAAGAAAAACTCATCGGATCGTAGCACACTGCTAAAAGCACTATACTCACTTAGGATTCTAACTCCATTCTCAGCCCTCATTTTACTATTTTCCAACCTAACAAGAACAGGTTATTTGTTCCTAAGCTTCTTAGATAAAAATTAAATACAATTGTAAAAAAAGAAGAGAGGAGAAGAAAGAAAGAAAGAAAGAAAGAGAGAGAGAGAGAGAGAGTTGCTCATAGATAAAACGTACTTAAATAACTTCTCTCAGAATTTATATCATTTCTGGTTTGTCAGATCAGGATCACTTAGAACTCATTTATATGTAATTTACAAATAATGTTAGATCAAGGTTTCTGATACTGTGTAATATCATATCATAAACTTTAAAATTTAAAAATACAAGTACCAAAAATTAATTCTTAAATGTATCCAACAGATGAGACATCATTATAGAATTATTTAATTAAAAATCATTACCAAAATATAATTTAACACAAAATCTTATTAATTGTCAAAGTGTTGATCATATACTAAAATATATAACTTAAATATATTATAAAGAAGTAATGAAGAATAACAGAAAACTTTTAAAGAATCAAATGTTATTAGGAAATGTAAACGTACAAAATATTAAAGACAGTGACTATAGCACAATATATCGTTTATCAGACCACATACTTGGCTACAAGTGTGAAATATCTACTCTTCGCAATCTCTTTAACATTACGTTACAGTTTTACAAATCTGGTAAGACGAGAAACGTCATCATCCTGAGGGTTATGCATGCAATCCTCACAACACCAAGAAACAAGCAAGCAAGCAAGATTTTGAAAAATTTGGTTACATCTTGTAGCGCGGAATTGATATGAATTGCTTAAATTGAATGGTAACACGGTATTTACCAGATACTGTAATTAAAAATTTGTTCATTTAGTAAAATCTTCCTTCATGATCGAATTTCTCACGGTGATTTCTATTGACAAGAAATAAGTTATCTTTATTTAATACTAGCTAATATGTCCGCCCGTTGGTGGGGGATCATATTCGTTCTAATCGACTAAACTTGGACTTAAACGGCATCGGGAATGTCACTATTCATCTCAGCGAACCCAAAAGCTTTGGATTCGGCACTAATATTGGTCGTTTTCAATTTTTTTTTACTTGTCACTCCTTCCCACCCTCACCTCTAGGGGTGCTAGGAGTGTTCAAAAACCACAATATTTTTTTCCAGATTGTAAGTGATATATGTACCAAGTTTGTTTGAAATTACTCCAGGCGTTTCAGAGTTAAGCTGGAACATACATAATCTAGGATCTAAAGGGGGTTGAGCATGGGCTGAAAGGTTGACGCAATTTTATTTTTGATTGTTGTTCTGGGCACTTAGGTGATAGTAAAAACTCATGTCGTCAACCCCCCCCCGCGTGGTCGACAACACGTGGAGGGGGATATGGCGGGTGCACCATTTACTTGAACGCTTCTACCTTGGGAAAGGGGGTTGAGTATGAACTGAAAGGTTGACGCAATTTTATTTTTGATTGTTGTTCTGGGTACTTAGGCGATGGTGAAAACGCATGTCGTCACCCCCCACGTGGTCGACAACGCGGAGGGAGGGGGATATGGCGGGAGCGCCATTTACTGGAACGCTTTATCTTGGGAACGAATAAAGGTAGAACAACGGAAAAAACAGTTTTACTTACTTTATTACAATACCATACTTTCTTCATAAAAGTTACTTCACTACAATACCATTAACCATACTAACCTGCTTCCAGATCACGTTTTGTATACACATATTTGAATTTATCTTTACAAGAACAATATGTACAGCAAGAATTTTCCTTTTGGAAACATAGACAAAATGGTTTAGAACAGATTATCGCTTGCACGGTGGAATCACTTGTAGAGGTCTGGTAGAGGTGCATTCGTCATTAATTGTGGACGTAAGCTGTTCTTGTCATCTAGGTAGAATCCATAATTAGTCAAGTCCAGAGGCTCTACAAAGGCAGTTGTTGACTTTGTCCAATAATACAGCTGGGCGATGCATCTCAACATGTGGTGTTGGAAGCTATTTGAAGTGCAAGGCAAGCAACTCATATCGGTTGCTGCTGATGGGTTGGACAAGAAGTGGATGTAAGGACTTTCATAGCATGACGTGCCCCTTTTCCACACAATTTTCAAATGGATAAGTTCCAATTGCTGTAGTTGTTCGGCAGGAACTTGATCTTCCTTCCAAATCTGAAGTGCATCTAAAAATTATTCTGATTTTTTAATTAGATTGAGTGTCTGCTTTTTAGTTCCAACTTTACTTGTAGAATCACATTCTGTAAAAACCTGTAAAGTATTTTTGATTAAATAGTCTGATATGTACTTTATAAGATTTCTTGTGTGTTCGGGTAATGCAATGTAGCGAGACCATTGTTTTGGAATCTTAGTAAGATCGTTGTGGATCTTCATTACTAATGGTGACTTTCCTTTACATCTTAAACTGTTTTCTGCATTTTTTAGTGTGGTGGATATATTGCTATATCTGTCATAAACGAGGTCTACTCGAGTAGTTGACTTGTTTTCTAGAACTTTCTCCACTTGAGACAATTGGTTCTGTGCCAAATCCCGGAAAGTTTCAAAATTTGACAAGACAGAAATGCAGAATTGAGAGAAGAGTCTACTTTGACAAATGTGGGATCAGCAATAATGTTAGCTCATCAAAGACACTTTGACCTGCACGATTTGTTAAAACATGAACTAATGGATTACACACCAAGTTTGGTAAACGAAAATAGCTACCTGAAGAAAAGTGTGAAATCTGATCTAATAAATATCATTGAAACTGAGACTTGCCACAAACCTTTGCAAGACTTAAATTTGCTTGACAACCAAGTACATATCCTGGATGACATGGCCCTCATTCGTTCCATACCAAATTCTGTCTTGTCAAATTTTGAAACTTTCACAGAACCAATTGTATCAAGTGGAGAAAGTTCTAGAAAACAATTCAACTACTCGACTAGACCTCGTTTATGACAGATATAGCAATATACCCACCACACTAAAAATGCAGAGAACAGTTTAAGATGAAAAGGAAAGTCACCATTAGTAACGAAGTTCCATAACGATTTTATTAAGATTCCAAAACAATGGTCTCGCTACATTGCATTACCCGAAAGCAAAAGAAATCTTATAAAGTACATATCAGACTACTTAATCAAAAATATCAATGTTCCTGCTAGAAAAACACTTTTCATATCAGGAGGATTTGAAGATGAAGATTATGGAATGTACAATCTTAAAAAGTAATAAAATCGAAGCAGATACAAGAATTTTCTTGAATGCAAAGGATGCAGTGATTCGAAGTGAATATGCATTCACCATAATTGTTCTTAGCCCAGACACCGATGTATTTGTATTACGTATATACCTCTGATATGATTTTAAGGAAATCGATTGTAATAGAATATGGTTAGTTGTTGGTGTTGGCGAAAGAAAAAGAGCTTTAGGTTGCCATTGCGTTCGAATCTCTTGGCTATAAAATATCCAGAAGCCTGCCAGCTATTCACGTCTTTACAGGATGTGATTCTACAAGTAAAGTTGGAACTAAAAAGCAGACACTTAATCTAATTAAAAAACCAGAATCATTTTTGGATGCACTTCAGATTTGGAACGAAGATCAACTTCTTGCCGAACAACTACAGCAATTGGAACTTATCCATTTGAAAATTGTGCGGAAAAGTGCACGTCATGCGATGAAAGTCGTTACATCCACTTCTTGTCCAACCCATCAGCAGCAACCGATATAAGCTGCTTGCCTTGCACTTCAAATAGCTTCCAGCGTCACGTGTTGAGATGCATCGCCCAGCTGTATTATTGGACAAAATCAACAACTGCCTTTGTAGAGCCTCTGGACTTAACTAATTATGGATTCTACCTAGATGACAAGAACAGCTTACGTCCACAATTAATGACGAATGCACCTCTGCCAGACCTCTACAAGTGATTCCACCGTGCAAGTGATAAACTGTTCTAAACTATCTTGTCTATGTTTCCAAAAGGAAAATTCTTGCTGTACATATTGTTCTTGTAAAGATAAACGCAAAAATGTATTTACAGAACGTGATCTGGAAGCAGATTAGTATGGTTAATGGTATTGTAGTGAAGTAACTTTTATGAAGAAAGTATGGTATTGTAATAAAGTAAGTAAAACCGTTTTTTTCCGTTGCTCTACCTTTATTCGTTCCCAAGATAGAAGCGTTCAAGTAAATGGCGCTCCCGCCATATCCCCCCCCTCCGTGTTGCCGACCACGCGAGGGGTGGGGTGGGGTGGGGTGATGACATGCGTTTTAACTTTCACCTACGTGCCCAGAACAACAATCAAAAATAAAATTGCGTCAACCTTTCAGTGCATGCTCAACCTCCTTTAGATCCCGTACTAAAATACATACACTCACACACATACATCCAGTTATATATATTCTCATTTGTCAGTAGCTTAGTTCTTAACACGAGAATTGACAGGTGATTTAGTACTGGAATCCTGTTGTTATGACCACAGATGTTATAAATCTGTGTTTCAAACCTATTTTTTATATATTATAGTATTAATAGATTAATTTAAACATTATTCAACTTTATGATTGTGTTATACATTGATTAATGTAAGTTTCAAGTTATTTTGCACGTTAAATAGCCATTTCAAGTGAATGAACAACTTAAATGTAGTTTATAAAATGACCTCATTCTTGTGTCAGTGTAGGAAGCAACTTGTTATGTTTAGAGCTAAAGCCCAGGAGGACGACAGATGGCGCTACGATCGGATTGTGCATAAAGCAGATAGTTTAAAGATGTTATTTAAGCAATATGAACTTAATTTAATTATGGAAATGTTTTTTATAATACTGGAATAAGTGTTTATAAAAGAGAAATTGATCTGCATGTTCGTATTAATATAGATTAGATTAATCGTATTAATATTAATCTTTAGATTAAAAAGCATAAATGCAAATGGTTGTAAACCTATCTAATATATATAATGGTCGCAGGGTTTTGTACAACAGATACCTAAACCTAGCCTAACATTGATTCGTTAGCTTAGTTACGAGGACTTCGTGTAGCATACGCACGAAAGAGATTATTACGTATACGGTCAATTTAGGATTGACGGCAATTTTCATTGTCGGAGGGTGCAGTTCGAGGAGCAGTCATTGCACAGAGACTGATCATTTCATCACTCATTTTGCTTCTCGTTTTTACCTCCCTTTTGTTTTCACGGGCTTCGGCCCCCGGACAGACGAACAATATGTCGGACGGCAAGCACCCCGGACTTCCGCAAACGGTTCCAACACACGGTCCATGGCGCACGGTTACTGGCAGAAAATCGCGGATAGACGATGCAGCAACATCTCGCTCTCGGTCCCGCACTCCGGTCAACTCCACAGATAGAAAACCAAGTAATTCACCACCAAATAAGAAACAACACATCCAAGCAAACGACAGTGACAATGAATCTGGCCAAATGACTATTGAAGACACAATCTCTCAGGAAACAACATATGCATTTCTGTTGAACAAATACGATAATAAATTTCAAAACTCGAAACAAATTCTCACTCAGTTTTGCAAATATGTACCTCGAAAAACCATCGCTCAAATCATTCCCACACGGAACGGCATGATAATTAAATCACCAGATCCAAACCTTGCCACATACATTCGAGACAAGCATAGCATGGAAATATTTGGTAAAACAGCCACAATGATAAACCTAACTTCACAACGGACGAAACTAGATCATCCTCCACTTAAACCTCCGATGCTCTCCGTAGTGATACGCGGTGTTGACCCTACTTGGACTGAAGAGGAAATAACTGAAGAACTACGCCAAGAGGAATACGAATTCACACGCATTATGCGCATGAAATGCAATGCCGGTCCCACATATCTAGTACGTGTTCTAACTACTTCGCAGGAAACCATTAATGACTTACTTACATTAGGAGCATTCATCTATCGTAAACATCATAGGGTCGAACCATCTCGCACTCCACCACCCATGCCTATTCGTTGCGAAAAGTGCCAATGCTACAACTCTCATCCTACACATCAATGCACCAACCAGCCTAAATGTGGTTTCTGTTCAGGTCCTCACCCAACCCGTCAGTGTTCAAACCTTCAGCTACCTCCCAAATGTTCTACTTGTAACCAGTCCCATCCGACTTACAGTTATCAGTGCAAAGCTAGACCTCCTCCTGAACCAGCCAAACCTGACCTCATAGTACCTCTCAGAGTCTCAGAACCTGAAATCAACCGAACCTGAAATCAACATCGAACCTGAAATCAACATCGAAAAACATCAAATCTTGTCTCAACCAATTACCATCGAACAGCTACTATCATTCATCACATTAACGTTACAAAACATCCAACCTGCTCATAGACCTCATATTCTCGAACAAGTTCAAACTGCTGCAAAACAAGTATTTCAGGTGAAATTTCATGCAACATATTCTGGTCCGTATGTACATTTCGTTACTGTTCCACCAAAACCTGTTAACTAATCATACCAATCAACTCCTCATACACTTAATTATGGATTTGGTCATACTATTTGTAAACATCAGTTCACTTACAACACACAAGCCGCTTTTTGAAGCACTTCTTCTTGAAGAAAAAGCACACGCATTTCTCCTCAATGAAACCCATCTCACTGCGACATCACCTTGCAAAATACGTGGCTATCACCTCATCCGACGTGAAAATACCATACCGGCACTCAGAGCTAACGGGGGAGTTGCCATAGGCTACAAACCTACCATCCCACATCGCCTTCATCCGGAACCTCCTATGAACCTACCTGAACATATCATCGCCACACTTTATTTTCAAAATCTCTACATCACTCTAGTTACTATTTACGTGCGCCCAGGTCACCCAATACCGCTTCCATTCTTTCAATACATCTCTGATAACTTCAAAACCTATATTATCATGGCTGATATAAATATCCATAGTCGATCCGATCGTCAACGAGCACAATTCACAAACTTTATTAACACCTCTACCAATGGTCTCCTACAACCATTACCCAAACCTACTCGTCCTATCTCCCAAACAACTCCAGACATAGTTATTCT
>JAGDQP010013971.1:8742-26528 GCA_022664845.1 Lepisma saccharinum
AATAATCGATCTCTTGTCAGTGTTCTTTACATTTATGGAGTTATTTTCCACTTCCGTAGCAATGCTATCCTCCTGCTTGTGACTTACCTTACCTACGGCGTGACAGCTCGTAGTTGAGCCTTAGCCTCCTTGAGAAGTCGCCTCCAGTGCGGACGGTCCATCACTAAAGATGTACAATATTTTATCCCTGCCTGTTTTAAATCTTCCTTTACTGCGTCCCACCATCGGTTTCTCGGTCTACCTCTTGTGCGCTTCCCTTCAACTTGACTTTCAAAAATTTTCTTTGCAATTCTGTCTTGATCCATTCTAGCTACGTGGCCAAGCCAGCGAAGTCGGGTTATTTTTACATACGTTACTAAGTCTTCGTCTTTGAGCAGGTTGTACAGTTCATGATTGTATTTTATTTGCGTTGCCCATTTTCCATTCTTGTTGGACCGAAGATCTTCCGGAGTATTTTCCTTTCAAAATTGCCCAGTAGTTGTTTGTCTTGTTCTCGGAGTAGCCAGCATTCACAGGCGTACGTCACGATAGGCCTTATTAGTGTTTTGTATATTGTGAGTTTTGTCGTTTTCGTTATGTCTCTTGATCGGAGTATGGGCAATAGTGAGAAGTATGCTCTGTTGGCAGTTTGAATTCTGTGTTTAATTTCCGCTGTTGGATTATTTAAATCTGTTATTATAGATCCTAAATAGGAGAATTCGTTCACTACATCAAACGTATATTCTTCTATGGCGACTTTTGGACCAATTCTTCTCCCTATGCCTTGGATTTTGGATATTACCATTACCTTTGTTTTACCTTCATTAACCATTAATCCCAACTTCTTAGCTTCTTCTGCTAGACTGGTGAAAACTTCTTTTACCGCCTTTAGACTTCTTCCAATAATGTTGATGTAGCCAGCGTATCCCAAAATCTGGTAGGTATTATTCACAATTGTCCCTGTTCTTTTTATTTTGGCTCTTTTTATTGCTGTTTCCAATGCTAGGTTAAATAACATTGGGGCCAACCCGTCTCCTTGTCGGACTCCTTTCTGTACCGGGAACTTCTGGGATATCTGACTTCCAATCTTGACTCTGGCACATGAATCCGTAGTTGCGATTCGGCACAGCTGTATTAGTTTGCTTGGGATTCCAAGTTCCGTTAGGGCTTTCCAAAGCTCTTCCCTTGTGATGGAATTGTACCCGTTGCGAAAATCTACGAAAAGATGGTATGTTGTGATGTTGTTTTCCCAGCATTTTTCAATGATTTGCTTCATTGTAAATAATTGGTCAGTCGTTGATCTGCCCTTCCGGAACCCAATCTGGTATTCACCTATTGTATGCTCGTAGAATGTTTCTAGTCTTCTGCGCACCAAAGCTGTGAATATTTTATACACTGTAGACAGTAAGGTAATCGCTTTGTAGTTTCGGCAGTCCAGTTGATCTCCTTTCTTGTGGATTGGGTTTATTATGCCCGTTTTCCATTCAGTTGGAATGGTCTTTCTACTTTTCCATATCTTGATTATTAAAATATGAAGTACTTCAATTACTATTTCTCCTCCATTCTTTATTAATTCTGCTGCTATTGAATCTATGCCTGGTGCTTTGTTATTCTTCAGCCTCTTTACTTCTTCTCGTACTTCCTGTATGGTGGGTTCCGGGACTTGGTTTTGATCTTCTTCCGTTGCTATTGTGCTTGTATCAACTTCTTTATGCATTCTTGTATTTTGGAAAATTTCTTGATAGTAGCTAGCCCAGCGTTTTAAAATATCTTCCTTACTGCTGACTATTTTTCCTTCTGCGTCTCTAATTATATTAGAATATGGTTTATAATCCAGTTTGAAATTTCTGATTTCTCGAAAGATCTTCGTTTGCCCAGCGTACTTCAGGTTTTCAATGCGACCTTCCTTCTTGCCTAGTAGATCTTTGGTTACTTCAGTTATGCTGTTTTTCAGTTCTTCCCATATATCATCTATTTCTTTATTTTCCCACTCGATTCCAAGCAGTTGCTCCGATAGTTTGTTCCTGTACTCCCTGGCTGTTGTTTCCTGTTTTAGTTTTTCCATGTCCCATCTTGTTAGGGGTTCGAGGTTTTCTTTCAGTTTGTTCTTATTTTGTTTCTGATTTTCGTTGTTACTAAATAGTGGTCGGAGTAACTATGTGCTCCTCTTTTAGTTCTGACATATAGTATGCCCTGCTTGTGACTAGCGACAGGAATAGTGCATTGTGGAAACACGAGTTAATCGTGTGTGCAATAAAAATACCGTACCTGACTTATCTAACCTTCGCATGAGTTTGTTGACTAATTTGATTAAATTTCCTAATGCGTTTATATATATATAAAAAGGATAAAATTATTTTCATTAAGAAACAAAAGTCAAACAAAACTACACCAGGATTCGATTCCGGGTTCCTGGGATTAGCTTTTCGACATGCTACCAATACGTTAAATTGGCAACTGAAAGTATCACCTTGGAAGTAACATTTACTTTAATGCCCGAGAATAGCTCGGCCTCGTGAGCCCATTCTTGTCGCTAGTCGCATGTACTCTTCTGTCTCTAGTCGCAAGTAATGAGGGTTCCTGATTGGCCTGCTGGCAGCAAAAGCGATACGGTCTACACAAAGTGAACTTTTTAATAAACATCATGCCCTGATTCTCTTTCACCCCCTGTCAATACTACATCTATGTACACCCCATATTAGTAGGAACGGGGAGTGAAAGGGAATCAGTGGATGTTAATTAAAAAGTTCACTTTGTGTAGACCTTATCGGATTTTCTGGTAGGAGGCCAATCAGGAAACAGATATCTTTCTCGTTAAAAATCGTGTTGTTTATGTAGCAGCATTTTTATTCAGAACCATTCGCTCTCCTCCACAGCACAAAGGAAACTCAGATAGAAACAATACAGTGCCCACTGTCACGTAGACGCAGAGCTACTTGAACTATTAGTAACTCTGAGAAGGGTTTCTCCAGCAGCTCATAGCTGGTCTGGTGATCAGCGTGTTGGAAAGCTGATCCATAGGTCCCGTGATCGAATCTGGGTGGCAAGGGTTTTTTCTTCTAATCGACTATTTAAAGTTCTAAAGGTACTATTCTCTGAATGTAAATCCACGTAAAGCCAAGTCTTGGCTAGATGTCATGTGATGACAGCAAGTATCTCGACAAGACCACTGGTTGCAAGCTGCCAGCGTGGCATGTTAGTAGGACGTTGGCTTACGATATAAAAATTCGTGTTGGATTCTCGCCGGGGAGCAAGAATTTTTCTTCTTTTTTGTTCTTAAAAAATATAAATTTTTATAAGTTCAAAAGGTAGGATGGTGAAAAGTGCCTTGGAAGGAATCGTGATTTAAATGATGGCTATCCACCACATTTTAGTTCAAACGATGCTAACCAAACTTCAAAATAAATTAAGATGTGTTTTTTTAGTAGTTCAGCGATGTCTCGGTCGGATTTGGACCTACGATGGGTCGAGGCACGTACCCAGAATTTGGTTTTGGAAGGAGTCCAAGGGCGTCCGAGGAGTACAAGGTGTGTTGGGGCATGAAATGTATATTAAATATGTATAATTAAGCCTAAATTTACACTATTTTCAATAAAACTTTGAGTTTTTTGGGGGGTTCTGACCCCCTGGACCCACCCTCTAAATACGTCCCTGACGACGACCTTCTTCCTATAAAATGACGATTTTTTCAAGCTCTATAAGATGGTAATTGTTTCATTTATGTTGGCTTAAATTCAAATTTTTAGAGAGGTTAGAAAATTTCAAAATTGAATTTTAAAAAAAAACTAAGACAACAGTTGAATCGATAAAATATATGTTATGTATTTTTGGTGGTTCTATAACCATGATTTTTTTCATATGTTTTAAAGTAGTAGAACATAACCAAAAAATAATACACATGGCCGGGCTTCTTACGTAACACATGCACTGTCAATACAATTTCGAAAGTGCCGTGTGTCAGGTCGACTGGTCAAAACGTTGGCTTCTTAAATGATAGGTCCCTGGTTCGAGTTCTTCTCTTTCTTCTATTTTTCTTTCAACATATACTTTTATATATTCATATTTATTACTTAATAATTGCTAGGATGTATATAAATAAGTTATTACTACTGAAAGGTAGGATGTATCTGAATTCACACCCAGACCCAGGTCGCATTCTCATAATTATTTACTTTATAAATTCTTCCATTTACGCGCCCCATGAGTTTCTTTTTAATCACGCATGAACAAAATTATTGTTTTTTTTTTACTTTTTAGTACGAATTGTTTAAGAAAAGGATGTCTTTACAAAGTTCATTTTATTACAACTATCGCGACCGTGAAAATGAACAGCACAGAGATTGGGATGAGATAAAGACAAAATTAATGTTATATGTACCAAATAACAGGTGGAAGAGGATGATAATAGCACCTTTGCTTATGTCTACCACTAACCGGAAGCTGCGCCTTCCCCCTCCGCGGCTCCGCGCCCAGCTCCCTTCGGACGCACCATACCCCTTTGCACACCTTGCTCGGTGTGCGTTCAGACACATCCTAGCTTTCAGTATCAATCACTTATTTATATACATCCTAGCAGTTATTAAATAATAAATATAAACATATAAAAATAAATTTTGAAAAAAAAGAAGAAAAAGTGTTGAACCGGGTGGGACTCTAACCCGGGATCTTTCAATCAAGAAGCCGACGTCTTGACCAGTCGTCAACGAATATGACACGGTAAAAGGCAATCGAACTTGTACTTACAGAGCATGTATTACGTAAGAAGCCAGGTCACGTGTCTTATTTTTTGGTTATGTTCTACCACTTTAAAACATCTGGAAAAAAAATCATGGTTATAGAACCACTAAAAATGCATAACAACTATTGTCTTAGTTTTTTAAGTTCAATTTTCAGATTTTCTAACCTCTATAAAAGTTGAATTTGACTCTAACATAAATAAAATAATTACTATCTTGTATTTGCTTGAGAAATATTCAATTTAAAAAAAATGGTCATTGTAGTTGTAAATCCGACTTAGATATCACAATTCCGACTGAGGCTTCCCAAAATATTTCCTCAGATATACCAGGCAAACGCTGTGAAGGTTCCTATAGAATAGGCCCTGGTCGTCTAGCTTCCAACACACTCTCCCAACCCTATTTTTGCTTGATCCTCAGATGCCTGAAGGCATTAAAATAATGTTTAAAAAATTATTCCAGGAACCTTTTACCCCGCTTAAAGGACATAAATCAATTCACACATGCACACAAATCATATACTATAGATGTGAATACACGAATATAATATATTGGGTGTCAGGAATAGTACGGTAACTCCCGCTCATTCTTTATTGTCGATACTCAGGGGCAGAGCATTGGCATAATATTCGGAAGATCGTGGGTTTGATCCCAGCGACCGACCATCCTGACTGAGGGTTTTCCCGGGTTCTTCCTCAGTCACACCAGGCGAGTATCGGAATTGCATCTTCAACATAGCCCCTGGCCAACATCTTCCCGAATCATTCACACTTCCATAACCCGGCCTGAGCCTTAGATGCCTAAAGGTCATAAATAAAATTCAAATTCATTGTCAATTCAAACTGCGTAATGTTAATTACAGGGCATATAGATTAAATACAATTTTAATATATCGTGGTAGAAGAAACTCACAAATACAAGCAGAAATGTTGTTTGAAAAATAATTTGAAATAAAATTTAAAGAATAGAGAATTATGTTTACCAGAGTGTTAACTGATGAACTCAATTTTCTTTTACAAAAATCGAATAATAAGAGTTTGAACTCGCGACTCCAAGCTCTAGACCCCAGGGTTTGAACTACTTGGCTTGATCAGATACACGGAATAACATAAACCAGATAACTGCTAACAAGCCAGCCATCGGGTTTCTGATTCGCTCCTGGCAGCCAATCTCGTATCATCTACACAAATGAAATTTTTAATTAACAAAAGTCACTGGTTTCTGTCCACCCTCTGTTCCTACTAGATCCATGTATGCCCCAACGTAGGTTGATGTAGTAGGAAAAGAGGGTGGACAGGAATCAGCGACTGTTGTTAATTAAAAATTCAGTTTGTGCAGACGGTATTGGATTTGGTGCCAGGAGCCTATCAGAAATAAGATAGCTGGCTCGTTATACGTTGTCTTGTTTATGTAATTCTGTGTCCCTGTTCAAGCAAAGTAGTTAGTTAGTTGATGAAACTGTTAGACGTGTTATTTTTTAAAAATTAAAACGTATTGATTTGCTCAGCTTTCATTTTTTATCTGTATATAAAAAGTATATAAAAGCACAGCCTTGACATGGAAAATATCATACTTGTTTTGTTATGAAATCGGATACCCGCAAACACCGATAGTTTCGAATGAATACTGTGTTATTATGATCAGAAACAAGTCTTGTTGGTCTGATGGTATCGTGCTGCCCTCTCGTGCCTACGGTCGCGCGTTTAAGCCATAATGAATCCAATTTTTGTTGTTCTTTCAAACAAAATGGGTTTATGAGTTAAGACCCTGCTAAACACAATGAATAATATTTCAAATAATATTTTTTTTTTCAAACAACATTTCTGTTTCTACATGTGAGTTTCTTCTACCACGATATATTAAAACTGGATATAATCTATACGTCCTCTAGGTTGATGATTAACATTACGCACTTCGAATTGACAATGAATTTGAATTTTATTTATGGCCTTTAGACATATAAGGCTCAGACCGTAACATGGAAGGTGAAAATATTTGGGAAGGTGTCGGCCAAGAGCCAATTTATGGTATCATCCCGGTGTTTGTTGAGGACAAAATATAAAAAAAAACTCTTTAAGTTTGTCACAGTGTGTGCATTTGTGTATTTTTACTGATATGTTGTTGATATGAAAATAAAGTGATAAAATGAATATAATGCATTATACATGTTCCCACATACAGACTTCCAGGGGAAATTGCCCCCTCATCTCCCTCTTAATTCGCACAATGGGTTTCCGTACGTTTGGCATATCTTAATTCTGTGAATTCGATTATACTTTACAAACTTAGAATTTGCGTTAAATTTTTCACTTACAAGCGCATTTGTGAATCCCTTCCAAATCGAGTATCCATTTTTCAAAATGTGTCACGATGTGTTCACATTTGTTATTAATGTTTGTTTTCTTGCATTTTAGTGACCATGGGTTACCAGAGGCTAGGTAAAGTCAGGTTCGAACACGAACATAGAAATGTATTTTGAAAGAAAGAAACGAAAGTGTAAAGATACATAACCGAACATGACCGTACCTAACGTACTCTAACCCATGGTCACTAATCTAGGAAATTCTACTTAAAATGCAAGAAAGCAATTATTAATAATAAATACGAAGAGATCGAAATATATTTTAAAATAAAAGAAATACTCGCGCCTGCCTAGATTTGAACCTGGGTCGTTCTACTCAACAAGCCGACGCCTTAACCAATTACCCAAGTTTGGAGCTTGCAAGTGGAGATTTCGAAGTTGTATTGACAGTACACATGTCTTACGTAATAATGCTACGAATATCTCATTCAGGCATGAATTGCTGTAGTCCCAGAATTTTCACAGGGTATACGCTAAATTTATGAATCTTTAAACAGAAATCATGTTTCCATGTAATATAGGTAAGGAATAAGTTAATTTATACAAATACAAGAGAGAACGCCAAATACATTAATTATCTTATCGTGAGAAAATAACAACGAAATTATAGGCATAGCTTGTTGCATTGAGGGAATGAGAAACAAGATTGTTGCGACTTTTGCCCAACTACAAAGCATCAATATCAGTTCAAATTCAGTTACATTTCATTATGTCGAATTGTCGACTCTGAAGCCAAGGTATACAAGTCGAATTAACGAATAAAAACGTACAAGGCAATCTTTGTTTAATAGAACCCAAGGTTTCTTTCCATAAAATATGACAGTTTTGTGTCACATATATTTAAAAGATTACCTCATACTTTTTTTCTGTTCGACATCTCTTTCTTGTATCCCTTGGCATCTGGATTCAAACTTGTCTTACTTGTTCCACCTTTTATAAATCTATTCAGTATAATATGCTGGGACTTACTCCATATATCGAAAAGTCAAACTTCTACCTTGCTTTTGAAAACATAAATCAAACATCATTATTTCAAGACCTGCACACAAAATATCTGCTCAAATTGACTGTATACATTTCTACTAAAGTATTGTTGTAGTGAAAAGATAACAATAATATACTGACCCACATCCTGTAGTTATATTCTTCTCCTCTTTTCAACATTTATTCGCGATCAAGTGGACGAATGTCTCATTTCAGAATTGACAGAAATTGTCATGACCTCACAATTCGGTACTTGTGGGACGAAAACCCGATTTAATCAAGTGTGCAATAAACAAAAGATCGTACCTGACTTACCTAACCTTCGTCATCCACGTGCGCTTGGTCACTAATTTTATTAAATTTCCTAATGCGTATATATAAATAAAGAGAAAAGTTATTTTCGTGAAGAAAAAATTATAAACAAAACCACACCAGGATTCGATCCCGTGTCCTTCGCATTAGCTTTCCAACATTCTACCAATACTCCAAATTGGCAAGTGGAAGGAAGGAGCTGCTTAATACTCTCGTATTTGTCATTATATGCAAGTGACTAAGTGTAAAGTCATGACAATTTCTGTAAATACTGAAATGAGAAATTCGTTCAGGTGGAACCAAAAGTATTTGACCGTAGTAATCTCACCGGAACAGGCAAAGTAAATAAGTAAATAAACGAAATGAAAGTAAATGGTATACGTATTTTAGCAGAAGGTATATGCAAATGTGTAAGATTAATCAGAGGGTATACGGCGTAACACGCTGAGAGTATCGAGTTTAATAACTGATTAAAAACAACACATTTCTGTGTAGCTAAGTGATCAGCGTGTGAGACTTTCATTCACAAGGTTCTGGGTTCGATTCTCAGTATGGATTTCCAAAAAAATATTCAAGGAATTAAGTGCTGTTCGCGATTGCTACTGAAAGAGATGTATCCCCTAAATGGAGAAAAACACAATACCTAGAGAGGAGACAGGGGAGAAAAATGCAGACTTTGTATCCTTAAGCGTTAAAATTTCATTTATTTCCATGTTTTTTGCTATTTTTCTTCCCTCTTTCCTTATTTTCTCCTCTTTTTTCGCTCTTTTCCCGTCATCTTTCATGATCTCTCTCTCTCTCTCTCTCTCTCTGTGTATGTTTGTGTATGTGTGTTTGTGTTTGAACAAGACAAGGATGGAATTTCTGTCTAACTCTCTCGCGGTTCTCTAAATGATGCTGAAGGACTAAAACTTTCTTCCTCCCAATAGAGGAATATCCTGACATTCCATATTTTCGAGCATATTTGTACTGTCATATTGGTTGTCTAACAATTAGGCGTACTGTGAGATAATTATTCTGGAGGAAAGAATTATTATTTCTTACAATTCCAACCTCCATTTACTTTTTAAATTACTGTACATTGAGACTGCGTTGCAAATAATCTTTCTATTTAGTACAGGGTGGTTCAATAATTTTGTCTACCACAAAAATCTCTGCCCCAAAACCGTTGAGACAAACAAATAACATAAGTGTTAATCATGATAGTGCCAAAGGTACAGACAATATTTCTACATGAGATCATCGATTAACAGATTTTTACAAGGAGAGTAATTTAACATTTATTAGTTTTGCAAAACTTCATCGAATAAGAAACAACTTTTATAGGAACCATTTTGATATTTTCTACGATTTAATAGCCACCATAGTTATTTTTTGTAGGTACAATATTGCAGCTTTACAGCTCTATTCATTACCAATATATGGGAAACTACCAACTGGAGCACATGAAAACACAGAATTAAAAAGATGAAACTGGATATGGAGAATTCAGCTATCGTATTTACGAATACAAGAAATTCTGGTAATGATGGGGGAAATTTTAATTGAAATAGTTTTTTTTAATCATTAGTTCTATATTAATTTTATACGAAAATTTTAACCCTGGAGCACCTTTTTATATTCCGTATGAATTTTGTGATTATAACAAATATCTTACTTTAATTATCACGTTGCGTTTTGAGATGGGCGTAGGCCATAGTGTTATTACCGCCTATACAGTTAATTTTATCTTAGCACAATGCGTTCCTAACTCTTCAATGCACTATTATTTACGTGTAATTTGCTGCTAGAGTTAACTGTTTAATTTTTAAGAGAACACAGAAATGGTCTACTTGAAGAACGTGTTGTCATATTGATTATTATTCTTTCATTTACATTACTTATATTCAAAGTAATTTCTATATGTTTCTTTAATGGAGAGTTTTGCTGAGACGTAGACCTCGTAAACGTGGAGTGTTCCCTCATTACATCAAGGAACTTCAATTTCATAAACATTGAAATGGGCTACACTAACCACTAATGTTGCACTATCATACAAGAACATAATGACTGGATATACATTCTTGGAATGGAATAGGCTTAGAGTTTATTTAAAAACGTGGCGTAAGTATGCGTTAAGAATCCATTATTCTTCACACTCGCAGTCAAGTATTGTTGACTGAAGACATTTATTGTGAAAAATGGTAATTGAAAAGATCAAGACAGAATCAGAATGTGATTTTGAAAAAACTTTTAAGATAAACATTTCGCAATGCTACTCCTCGTAGGAAGTAACATTTTTGCAATTAGTCTTCCAAAGCCGTTTGGAAGAAGCAATCTGCGAAATTAAACCTTTTTTCTCCTGCAAAAGATTGAAGAATGGAATTAACCTAATTGAGTTATGCTGATTTCAAATATCCAAACTGTTTTTGCCTATCACGTACAGTTTTGTTGCTGTATGAAATCGAAATTTTACAGATTGTTGTAATTTCAATACAAAGTACCATAGTATACAATATGTGCAATGCGATTGGAACATGATCAAGTTGCAATGAATATACAAAAACACTACTTTTACGTAACAGGTTCATTCGTAAAAGGTATAAATCTCACCATAAGAAAACTATTTTTTTTACTTCGCTTTGATGTGAATGGGCGCTGAGTAGATTTACGTTTCTATTCCTGATTAGGGTTATCTCGCACTAGACACCAGCAGTAATTTGACATCATGGAGACGTCCCATCGCCCCTGATATCTTCGCTCCATTTCTTTTATGTCTTGATGGAACCGCTCTTCGTGTTCCTCACTGAAAGCCCCTAAATTTTCAGGAAAATAGTCCACATGACTGTGCAAGAAATGTAATTTTAACATCTTTAACATTACATAGGAATTTTCTGGAAACATCCTTAAATGATTCCCATGCCTGAATCTGTGTTTAGTTCATCGTCGTAGTGAATGTAGGATTTTTCGTAAGCTTCCGAATCTGGAGACCGTCAGAAATGCCTTCCTTAATTTTGGCATCAGACAGTCCAGGAAATTTCTGACAGAGGTGCTGAAATCAGGGACTACTTCTATCCAAACTCTTAACGTACTGCTTCATAATTCCCAGTGTTATATGTAATGGGGGCAATAACACATTTTGAGGATCAGATAATGGACGATTTGCAATGTTTTTTGCTCCTGGCAAGAACTGTTTCCTCTTGGGACACTCGGAAACTAACCAGTGTATATCCTTGTCCCTAGAGTCCCAGTCACAAAGAAAACAAGGGAACTTTGTCCCAATGTGATACCGCACACTTTCAAATCATAGCACAGTAACCATCTGTGTTCATTGTATTTCACTTTGTACAACACCGTGGCTAAATTGTGGTAGTTTTCACGAAGAGACGTTGAATAGGCGACTGGCACTGAAGCAGTTCATTTCCACTGCACAGAAGAACACCTTTGAGACTTCTTTTACTCGAATCAATAAACAAATTGTCTGAATTCTTCTTCCGGATTTCTGTAACAATATGAATTTATCCAAGGAAGTAAATGATATCGTGATCCTAAAAGTTCAGTGTTTTCTTTAGTAAGACCCAAGTCGCGCACCAAATCATTTAAGTCACACTGATTGAAAAGACGTGGAGTTTCATCTTCAACATTAGGTATAAAGGCATCATCAGTACCTTTCTCCGCACTTGAAGATCCCGAAGAAACAATCTCTGGTAACTTTATTAGTAGTTTTGGAATAGGAATATGGGGCCATGTGGCACAGGTGTTATGGCTGAATGAAGGCTCGGATATACAATGTGTTCTTTTGTTTTTCTTATGGAAACCAGATACTTTAGGTACATAAAAATAAGTCATCAACATGATTCCTTTGCACCCGCCAACAATGGGAATTCCGAATGACATTGATGGCAATAACCCTTGGTACTATTGCCTCAGGTTTTCTACATACGTTTTACACACAATGTGAGGTGCAAAATTCTTGTCCTGATCAGCTAACTTCATTTTAAAATATGTCAAGTACAAGCTTTTTATAAATGGCGTATTATTTCGCTTCTGACTTCTTATTGTATAATACGTACATATATAACAGAAAGAGTTTGGATTGTTCACACATTTTTGCCTCTGTACATCACTGCCACTTGCCATTTAACAAAAACTCATTTACCCATCGACTGCAAGTGTCCGTTGTAACTTGTACACAAAGGAGTGTTCCCACGTTCCCAAACTCCCCACTCAGACAAAAGAACGAGATCTTAGCGCATTGACCTTTTTGGAACTGCGCATGTGCGAACTATACTGTTCTATTTGTTTTTCAGGTGTTACTTGATCATTAGCCTAATCCTATCCAGAACAGAGGAAATAAAATTTTTTACCTCCGACATTTTCGTAGCTGCATTCCATATACCCCATGCAAACCTTATGGGCGAAAAAGAAGCTCCGTTAGCATAAACATGAGAGGGGCTTGTGAACAATCTGTACGTGTTACGCAGCAACTGGTATTGTTTTTTTACATAAGGACACTAAATGAAACTTATGTCACATAAAATTATTCTTGCCGGAAAAATTTCGCAGACCGGTGCCTCACCAAAACAATTCATTAAGAAACACTAAGTAATGGTTATAGTAGAGACTTACTTATCTGATGCTTTAGTTTGAACTTAAAATTACTAGCAGACTATCGAACACACTTAACCATTTTCCGCTAGACTCCAGAATTAAATGTAGATGTGCAAAATCAGGGAGACGACGGATAGCGGGATCAAGAAAAGTCTTCCTCTTATTATCGTATAACAAAACTAAAGACTTTACAACAATTTTATGTATATGTCAAAACTGCATGTATCACATCGTATTATTTCTTCATGGAAGTTAACTAACTCCCTCCGCTTCATCCATATCCTCAGACTCATCTAACAGAAACATTACCAAAAAAATAATATTTCTACCTTCATTTATCTCGGGCTATAAAAAATCAATGCATCATGATATTCCTTGTGGACCGTTGGGTTTCGTTAGTGTTTAAACTTAATCGCTAGTACAGAACAAACTCGACTATTAACACCCATTCATTTTTACAGTTTTTACTTAACTATAACGAAAGTAAAAGCAATTCATTTTACATTTATGATTCATGAGATATTAATTAAAACTAGTTATTTACTTTGATTCAGTTTATCGTACGTCTCGCCGTTCGTGTTAGTTAAGACGCACACGTAGATTCAAAATCCGGGATGAAATTCGTCACATTGTAATCACTGAATCAAGAATCTGATTCCTACTGAATATTCATTGAATGCAGGGGCTCGTAATCTTCTTCAAACTGTAATTCGCTTCCTTCTGACTTTTGTATCATCTCCTTGCAATGGAAGGTAATGGTCAATTTGTCGCTTATTTGTTCTAGATGCCAAACTTTCCTTGAGCCGAATTCATAATATTCTCTATTACTAGTCATAAAAAAACGAAGATTAAACAACACTCGACATATGTTATCTTTAATATGGTAATACAAGCCCATCAATGCTTCTTCATTGTATCTACACCACATGAGCGATACCTCTTCCTTTAATTAGAGATTTCTATATGATCTCATTATACTGTGATATCAATATAACAAACAATATTATTTCAAACTTGTTCATAATATGGAACGTTCCTAAACAGAATAAGAAACTTACTTATTTTTCTATTGTCAAATCAATTTGCGTCATTTGCTAATTTATAGCAACTGAATAGCCATTGTTTTTATCATTCTTCTCAGAACCTGGTCTGTCTTATCTGAATGGATTTCAGCCCACCGTTGCACAATAAATCGCACGTAAAATCATAGTTCGATTTTTATTGTCTAGATTTTGTTTACTTAATAGTATTTTAAGACAAAACTATCATGATCAATTAAATTTCCGAATTTTAGGAAATTATCCCAGATATTTAACAGTAAGAAATAAGGAGATTCAATCACAGATTCCTAATTGGCTTTGTAACTGACACACAAAAGTGTGTAGGATCTTCACAGCCAGATTTTGACTCAGAAGCTTCCCAATTGTAGGGTAAACACGTTACTATTGAAGTACTAGTTTAGTGGATAAATTTATTGTTCAACGTACACTTAAATATGATATTGTTCTCCTCAATGTTACGTTTCAATGGATAATACTAAGTTGAAGAAGAAGCTGAATTAGAACTATCAGAATAATACAAATCTTGTCTTTATTTTGTTAGCGATGTGACAATAACTATGGAAAAATACTTTATATTGCAATTGTCATGAAAATCGTTCAGAATGCGATTCACTCACGTTTCAACCATATTTTTAAAAGAAATCTGGAGAGACTATTTAGCTCTTATTTGAAGATCTTCTGCACAAAAAAAAGCAATAAGTTTTTCAGGGGAAAATATGTTGGGACTTCAGGAACAAAGTGATTAATGGATAGATTATGAAGACCATCGGAAGCCATTACCATTCTATTTCCGTGAAGGAAGGAAGCACTGCAGGACCTATCAGGAGAAAGATTCCTCTGGTTAATAGTTCAAGAAACGAAACTAAAAGGCGCTTCCAAAATGACCCCATATCCTTCGATATCCTCTTTGTGACCGGAAGTGAACCCACCATAAATAATGATTGTAATGTGTTCTTTGTGACCACTCTTAGGTAATAATTTTCAAATGTCTCATTCGTTTTGTTTTTCATGCACAAATTTTCTGCATTGGATTAAAAAACACTGTGCATCTTTTAAAACGCCTTGAAAATTAGGCAATTTAAATTAATTAATTAATGTCAGAGTGGAAAGCTCATTATTTACCTTTTAAACCTTACAGAGAAACTTCATTCTAGGTAAGAAGTCTTCAAAAGATTTTGTTCACTTTTCCTCATTTCCTCGTAAAGTAACAGAATGAAAATACTTCTTTTAATATCAAACTAAAACCTAATTTCTACTTTGATTGCACTATCAAGTTAACATCTACTTCAAATTGACAAGAGAATAAGCGTTAATACAATCATCAATTAAATCAGCAACTCTAAAACAATGAAATCTAAATAAGTCAAACATATGAAAGGGAATAATTTAACCATTCATAATTGGATCAAAAACCCAATACTAATTACATAACAAAAGAGAGTAATCCAAATAAAAGAAAATTTCGTTAGCCACTAGACTCCATATCTCAATTTTCTCCCTCTTATTCGAGCATTAACTTTCCAGCAGTCAAACACAGTTTCAAATATTTCCCGTAACTAACAATAGTTTGAAATAAATCGTTCCTTAGCATCTTGTAGCAATCACATTTATCCACGATTAACTCTGCAGAATCCATGTACTAAACCTTCACTCAATAAAACATGATAATCCACGTTCTTGTAGTTTTATTTAAGACCAATAATGCTTGTTACCTTGTTCCTTCACGGATGTGGCACAAACATTTTATATTTTTACACAACTATGTTCATTCATAAAATTAGAACAACTTATATATTTCGAGTTGTTGTCAACCGAAAGTGAATTTGTTTCCTTTTTTCGAATCAACAATTCAATTAACTATGTACTTTAATTTTTTCATTATTCATAGCTTAACAACAATCATCCAACCACAACTTTAATCACATCTAATCACAAATTCACGACCAAACAAGTTATTATTGAACTCTGAGTCACCTCATTTTCCAAAACAAGTCCAACCATATTTACGTTAATAACAGCACAAACACACACAAGAACTAAAGTTAAACAACAATATGCATGTTGTTTCTACAAAATGTTATATACCTAACATGTAAATTCATGGCATTGCTTTTACAAATGTCTGTGAAATAACAAAGGAACTGTAAAACTCTACTTGAAATGAGGAACGAAGAATGAGAATGAAGGAACACAGAGAGAAATACATATACTATTTTGAAGCTAAGAGGAAAGAATATTTCTTAAAACTTATTTTTATACTTCCTTCGTTTAGCTTGTTTTCGTGAAGTTTCTTTCCACTTCAAGACTTCTCTAGTTTTTTAAAACCTCATCAAACTTCTTTTCATTCTTTTTCTTCTTTCGTTCCCTCGCCCACACTTTTGTACATCTTGAGGGACCAGCAAGCCTCCCTTTAAGCTGTAAACTTTTCCTACCAACTTATCTCTTTTACAGATATACGGTGACTCCTCCTGCGCTTTTCTCCGCTAACTTTATTCCCGTTCTTTTATCTTCCTTACTTATCCAAGCTTTCCGGCTTTTTATTTTTTTTTCCTCTTTCATGAAAAGAGGGAGGAGAGAGCAGGCCATCTAAGAGTAGAACATATTCACAGCTCGGGAGGAATGGAAGGAAACTCATCTTGAACTCAAGTCACTTGGAAAAATGCTCCAAGTCATATTGTAGAAGGTAAGGATGTTGCAATAGCTATCCACTCAGTTTTTTACCTATTTTTATTTCTTTTTCACTCTCTTAGACTTTACGATCTCCCTCCCCCCCTCTCTCTCTGTATTTCTTTGTTTATCTCTTCCTTCAGTTCTTTTGTATTTATTTCTCTATCTTATTTTTCATGCAGTTTTCTTGTCCATCTTTAAATGAGGTTCTGAGATACGTCAAGCTTATTTGCATTAAAGACTGTAATTAGGAAAGGTTGAAAGTACCCCGAAATTAAATGTTACATGAAATAGTCTTTAAGCGTTAATTATATTTCAGAATTGGCTTTAAAATATCAGCGTTGTTCATTTCATCCTTTCTTTTCTATGTTGGCCGGATTAGGTCCATTTCTTACTATTGACAACTATTTATATTCATCCTCTTTCTCTTTTCCTCGTAGTTTCTTTTTATTTCTATTCTTCAATATTCTTTGTCTTCTTAAACGACCTAATAACAAGTTTCCGCTCGTCTTTATTATCTATGTAACTGCTCTTTTATATATCTCTCGGTGGTTGCTTATAACATGTGTAAGCAGCTTTCTTAATTTCCTTCATATGTGTATTTCCAAAGTTGCACCTTAGTAACTATTATTAGTGCGACTTTCTATAGACTGAACTGGCAGATATTTCCTAAACCTGCCACATATCCAATGAATGACATCCCTAGGCGAGCACTCTTAATGAACTCAAGGATGTGGAAGGTAGTATATTAGTTCAAATACTGTTTCTCTAGGGGAACTGAGGGAAACCTTTGAAGTCCTTAGTCAAAATGACCAGCAGAAGAGCTCGAACTTTCTGCCTCCGCAACACCGTGTCGAAGTACTGGATCACGAAGGTTGCCTGCACTATTTTTATCTACAATTTTGTCCTCCACATGAAAGAGTGAACAACACAAAGATTATACGAATAAAAACGTTATATCAACACACCAATAGTTTCATGACATTACAAATTGTTCCAAGTAATGTTTAATGATCAAAACATACAAAGCATAAGAAATTTAAAAGTGGTTTAAAGCGGCAGCTTCTTTGGTATACTGTCACTGACTATATGAGC
>JAGDQP010013971.1:26928-46390 GCA_022664845.1 Lepisma saccharinum
GGAAACTAGTCGCTCTCCCGCAACAGACACAGCAAGACATTAACTGCCAGCATAATTGAATTTTTCTGGCAGACAGAAGAGAAGGTTCCTTACTGGTTTCATGTTCCTGCCTGTCCATTTTCTGCCTCAAGACTCAAGGGCGACTCATCGGAGAACACTATCGAACTGCACGCGGTAGGCTCTCACTTGCGATGTGCCTCACCCCTGTTTACACGGGCCCTAAGTTGTTGTGTATTCAGTAGGACACATACTAATGGTCTCCGTGTATAGGGACCATCTTGATGTAGGCGACTGCGGATGTTTGGTGGACACCCTAAATTCTGTTGTTGTGAGCAGTACACAGTGGGCATATTCCGACGTGCCACTTTTCAACAGCTTTTGAAAACCTTCAACTAAACTTGGATATAATTTATCCATATGCGTGTATGAGGAATCGGCAAAATATAACTGTTAAATGGACCATTCCACTCTAAAGTTTTGTGCTTTAGAAGTAGATAACAATTAACATACTATTTTGCCTACAAATCTTCTTCTACACACTACGAAATTAGGTTGTTTCATTCTAGTTTAAGAAAAAATGTTGATATAAAACATTACGAAGAAAACAAGCTACATTTTGTTCGCTGCTGGTGGAGAATGAATTCGTTGCGTCATCTTTTACATTTTTATCTCAGTCAACTATGGTGCCTAACAAACACGTAAATAGATTTTCACTCCATTTTCATTCTGTACTTTGACATCAATAAAGTTAAAGCAGAATATGTTGTCTAAACTATCTCCAACAATATAGGAAAAAGCGACGTCTGTGTTCTATATCTTCTTGGTAACATAATAGAAGAGCTATTCTCCATTTGCAAGAAGAAAAAAAAAGAGGATTTATTTTATTTCAATGGGATAAATGGAACTACTGATAAATAGTGCTCTAAGCAGCTCATCCTGGGAAACCTCAGTTAAAGAAGAGCATTTCGTCTTCATATATCAATTGCACTATATCTCGCTCTCGCGTCTTTTCTCTCTTCCTTTAGGATTCTGATATCTTTTCCCTTTCTTTTTTATTTCGATCCACCAATTCTCTTCCTCTGCTGCTCCTTCCCCTTAAATACATTTTTCGTCTCTCGAATCGTGAAACTTTTATCGGCCTTGCACTTACTTTCCTCCGTTACTCGATTCTCATCGCTTTTTACTCGGGCAGAAGAAACCAGTGAACTTTCTTTTCCTCCCTGCTACCCTTTTTCTTCTAGAATGGCCCCTACAGGCCTCAAATAGAATGAAAGAGTACGTTCATTTGATGTAGAACAGTGTGAAATATCACACAACGATTTTTCCCTCTTACTTGTTCCTCTCGCTGTATTTTTTTTTCCTGTAACATCTCTCTCCCTTTTTTAAAAAGGAAATTCCGCTTCTGGGTTATATGATGCAAGAACAGAAAAAGGAGAAGAAAGAAAAGAAAGAGAATAAGAAGGAAAAGGAACGATAGGTTGCAAGAAGATGAGGTGGTAGCGAGAAATGGATCATCCCAGAGTTTAATATCGTATTGCAGTCTTGTTCTCTAAGCAAAATTGCCAACTCTGAATATCAATCACAAGAAAAACAGTCAAGAATTTTTTTATATAAAGTTCATGGCGGTTGTTGGTAAGGTTGCAGTGTTGCTCTAAAACCATATAACTGTCATATCTTTTCCTCTAAAAAAAACAGCCAAGGATAGTTCGTTTACTCTCAACTACGGAAATATAATTGTGCCTTTATGTGTTCAAGAAAACCATAGTTTTCTTCTTGGAATATATTATTTACTTCACAAGATGAGAGATTCGCTCGGTTGTCGCAAGACAAACGCAACAACCACCTTAATACAGCGCATAGTATTTCGTTCCTCTCTTCTGCGTGTTCTTACGGATTCATCCCATGCAATTTCTTTACAGCCCTTTTCTTGCAAGTTGTTCTTGTAACACAATTTATTTAATTCAACTTTCCAACAGTGTAATAGGCAGCCGAATACAAATCAAGCTTCCCAGCCGATGGAAAGAAACAAAACAAAGTCTGGAAGGAAACTGCTAGCTGTTTTGTGGTGTTCAGACAGAAAAGGAGAACTTCTGCGTAGACCATAATCTGTTTCGTGAAGTGTTACTACATTTCCCATGCTTTCATTAGTTTCTCATATTTTGTTGAATACACGCAATAAAAAGATGTAACACTTGTGGCTTAAATAGATGGTATATTTTATATTATAATAAATCTACATAACATACTTACCTCGTAGCACTTTTGAGTACATTGATTAGTTTATTGAAAGTTTTGGTTTCGAGTTCGTGGGGTGAAGAGACAGAAATTTGGCTCGAATAGTGGGGAGAGCAGTGGACAGTTATGATGTTGTCAATTTTCCTCCCACTCTTTCTTCCTTTTGTGTGTCCGATGAGCACTTCTGTATGACACAGCGTATTATTAGAAGATGTGAGAGGTTGAAAACAGCCCATTTGTTTCAAAGTTTTCTGCAATTAGAACAGTTTTCGTTTAAACTAGCTTATTTCCTTTGATATGAAGAAAGGTCTTTTGGACGATATTGTATGATAGACAACACCGGTACTTGTATTTTCTACCTTCACTTTAATTGGTAATTCATAGTCAGATCTCAATACTGATCTGGTTCTCAGGTTATTCGCTTGTTTCTGTTCAAGTTTAGTGGAATCATTTGTTCTACAATATACCATCGACACAAATTACTTTCTGTTAAAGTTACTGTGCGTTCGCCGTTATTTTAATCGCATTTCAGCAAACATATTACTCTGCAAAAATGATCGTACATTAATGTAACTCCAATTTTACGGTACCAAACAGTTGCTTCAAGTATTACCATTAGACAATCTACTTAAGTATAATATAGTACTGATGCCACTGTTACAAACAGTATTTTTTACGTTTAGTTTCGGAATACAATTGCAGTAAGAGTGATTTTGATTAAATTTTGTGTATAGAAACGGTACCTAGAACACGTTTCGGAGCCTCGATTATATTTCCAACGACCAAAAGCACAGATAGATTTAAATGAAATATGAGACGATTTAATCAACTTATCTTTTTGTTTAATATTTGACGACATTAAAGCTTATTGGGTAATAAATGATACGTGTTGGTGGTTTTGACACCTTGACCTTGAAATGGATCTTTTGTCATGTTTACCTGGCGTATATTAGACGAGATACATTTTGACATTACTTTCTCCTGCAAGAGATAGTAACATGTGGAATCAGTGTGTACAAGATTTATTCAGTTATTTAATTGACAGCCATTGTAGTCACACTTCTATTCTGTATCCATTTAATGGTTTAGAGAGAAAACAGTTTTACTACACTTCTGCATTAACCACTCTCGTTAAAGATATAAAAGACGACTTGAGTGAACGAATTGCAATAGTTTGAGGAGAGATAGACCTTTATTTACTCATCATAAACTTCTGCTAAGACGAAAACTCACCATCAAGCTTCTAAAATTCACTGTTACGCCCAGGCGTACCATTCTTACCACGTCATCCTTATTAGTTGCATTACAGTCATTAATTGAGGGTCGTTCATAAACTTTCGTTCAGAGCCTGTTACACTAACAAATACTCTGCTAATTAATCTTACTATAGTTTCAATTTGGATATTATTTAAGGGAAAAACAAGAGT
The DNA here is from genome assembly GCA_022664845.1 of Lepisma saccharinum. Classification (NCBI taxonomy): domain Eukaryota; kingdom Metazoa; phylum Arthropoda; class Insecta; order Zygentoma; family Lepismatidae; genus Lepisma; species Lepisma saccharinum. The sequence goes on from JAGDQP010013971.1 coordinate 30,591, forward strand.
TGTTAGTTCTATTTTCCAGCTATATTTTACTGTTTTCATCCTATAAGTAGAGTTATGCAAACTCAGTACAGAACTGCTACATTCACACTTTATCTTATGTAACACTACTTTTCAAAAACGTAGTAACAAATTAATCAGTTTTTATAAAAATTCTAAAATCATAATATTCAATTAAACCGTCTACCCTTATGAAAGTATGTAATATAGATATTAGGATTATATAACAATCTCACGATTAACTATTGAACTTTTGTAATTGAAAAAAAAAAGTTTTGTTTCAGTAGTGGTTTCAATTAAGTTACAAATGGCACAAAATTCAAATTCACAGTTCCGTAGTAAAACGAACCATTAGATGAAACAAACAAAGAATTAAGTTGAATGGTACTTGTGGAAGAGAACATTCAATGGATTTGTTTGACGGGAACTTCATATTCCATTCTCTTTCAACAATAATCATGTCACTATCAACGCTTGTATTGTGTTTGAAGCTTGATAACAAATTACAACATTTAAACTAACTACCTGCTACAGTGCCATGAACGTTTGACTAAAATAATAGAGTTACTTTTGTAAGGAACTTGATATAATTTTAAGTCGAACAACTTGATTATAATATGAATCAATTTTTACATCATGAAATGTTTCGTTACTTCGACAGTTAATTTATCATTTTATTAAATTTATTTTCTATAGTCTGCACTGGTATCAATGATCATGTCTGAGGGATAACGCCCCTCCGCAACCACTCTTCCAGAACAAGGACGAGAAACGCTGAGACCAGGGACTTAGTATACGTACCATTCCTGCTTTCTAGTGGTGACAATCAGGAAAACTCTACAAAGCCTTAATCAGGATGGCCAACAGCAAAACCAGTATGCTCTCCCATACTGATTGAAAATCTATTAACGTAAACACTGGACCACAGAACTGGGTGAATTTTCCTTGAATCTTGAAGATGTTAAAACTGCTAATCCGCAAATATCTAATACTTTCAATGAAATTTGAGAAATTACAACTAGAGGAGGAAGCGTTCAGTTTTCCGAATCATTAAACATACCAACCCTATTGCTATACATCATTTTCAGTAACCTCATACCAAAATTAAGTGTAAATAGAACTTGTAATAAAACCTTTTTTAAAAGATTACTATAACAAAGGTTATTTAGCCACTCATTCAAACGACACATGATAAAATGTACCGGTAATAAAGAAAATGACAGCGTTTTCCCTCTTCTTAAAACTGAGCGACCGTAGCTCAGTTACAAGAGTGATGCGAGCGCATTGAGATCTTTCGTTCGATCTTAGAGGCCAACATTATGATTTTTTTTTAGTTTTTTTTTTCTTTTGTCATGCCAAGAAATGCCAGAATAGTGTATTAAAGTCCTAATAGTGTATTAGCCCTGACCGACTTCTTCCTGCATCAGTTTGCCTATTCTATCCCAATCAGAGCCACAAACGCCTAAAGGCGATACATAAATTCTATTCAAAATTCCCCTTAAGTAACATAAATTATAAAATGCTCAATTTGTATAAAAATGAAGGCGAAAAAGGATAAAACTTTGAAATATAATGTAATGAAGTGCTACCAATCATAATAAACTTAGAACTACCATTGTCTCTCTGACACGTGAATCAAAACGTGAAGTGCTACAGAGAGTGTAAACTTACCTCACATGGAAATTTTATTGCATGAAAACCAGTCAAACTGAATTTTAAGATATAATCTGCATTCACTCACTTTCTTTTGTAACACATCATATTATCTACGTTCAAGATACATTATAACTCATGTATGTACCAAATGAAATACTATCGTCATATTCTGTAGGTCTGGTGAGAAAATAAAACCAAGCGATAATTCACGCGTAACATATTCCGAAGCACATTAACCGAATATGATTCACCAATAAATTATTTCTGTCATCTGAAATTCATCCAGATACAGGGAAAAAACTGGCAATCAAGATCTACGGATACCTGGTTTCTAGCTGATTCTGCAGATATGTATAAACATATATTTACTAGTATGTGTTTCTTCCTACCGAATCTGTGTACGCACCTGCAAAATATTGCATTATTTTTGCAAGAACAGCGATAAACAGGAAGTCAAATGATGGGAAAATTTATCAAGAAGGTCAGTGTTGAACCGAGTATTCAAGGTGTCAGAGGAGATACTTGGAGTTTAGCAGGAAAAGGTTTAGTCATTTTAACGGAGGTTTGTCTCTACACCTTGAGTAAAAACATTAGTAACTTCTACCTAGCTCTGTTCTTACCTATCTGCACACGGAAACATCTGTCTGATATTCAAGATATGTTTCCATTATTTATATGAGTGACAAGTTTGTAGAAATTCTGGATCTGTCGGAATTTCAGATGACAAAACGATTTATTGGTGACATGTTTCCCGTTCAGGATATGTTACCCGTGGATTACAACTTGTTTTTGTTTTCCTCATCAAGTTGAATACAGAATAAGACAAAAGTACTTTATTTGCTACATACAAGAGTAATAATGTGTCCTTGCACCATTCCAATTTCATTCTATATCCTAGCTATACTGCTGAAAAAAAAAAACAGGAAATAGAATAGTTATTAATTATTTCCCTTACTTGTCGAATATTAACATTTATTGATTAAAAATCAGGATGCCGAAAGACTGTCCATTTCTCTTGGAACTCTTTCCGAATTAAAGCTATGAAAATAAATCATAAGTAGCTTCCAAAATGAAAATCTGTTTGGGTTCGCATGAGATGTGAACGTAGCAAATGCATCGAACTTTAACCAACAAAATACAGTATTAGAACATAATTGATGAACTGTCATTTAGCCAAAAAACCGTAACGGAACAATATAGTCTCTAATCTTATATTGTGAGTGTAGAAAATAACAAGTTTATAGATATAACGTTACGTGCACTGAAAGTACAGTATGAAGAGAGGAAGTTTTGTGGAAATACAAGCCCGGTATAAAAGAAAAGGTTTATGTAAGAGAATCCGAGACGACACAATATAGTTACAAAAGAAAGCAAGACAACAGGGCACAAGTGAATAGAATCGAAGCAAGAAATAATACTGCGAAAAGCAATCTTAACAAAAGCTTCATTATGTTATCTATAGATCCTTTATATAAACAAATGTTAGAGAAAGAAATAATCTAAGTTATATAAGTGCTTTAAATAACTTGGATGTTGCAAAAGATGCATGTAAAGATTGACATCGATAGTTATTAATAATACAATGTAACTTCCAAACAACATAGAGATTTGATTGCATCTTGTCATTAGATATTGATATTGAAATTTGAGTTTGGGTGTAGATAAACTGATGATTGATTTTACAATAATATAATGGGGACAGCAAAAATCCTTATAGGAACTGTTGCCATGCTGCCTATGCTTATCTGCCATAAGTGCACTTCTTTAAGTAATATTGCCTTGTATAACAATACCACTAGTACAAATAATGTGACGAAAGTGGCGGAGAAAAGAAACAGGATAATAAATTATTTTTGTTTAATGCAAGCTAATATCAAGATTGATGTTTCTCCGATCAAGTAAATTAGATCATGAGTATTCGATATCAAAGATACAATTTAGATCAATATAACTACCTTATTCAAGTATATTTGTTAGTACAATCTGGAACAACACTAGATATTACTCTGGGATAGGTATAATTAATTGATGCTGAAGCTACTGAAATATGATGAATAGGCAATGAGAAGGTTAATTACTGAAGTCCTCAATATGTCAAGAACTTTCGTAGTTCAGCATAATAATGTTGATACGAATTGAATTTTATTTTAAGAGCTACGCTACACTGAAAATATCCTGAGACAAAAAGCACACAAAAGTTCACAAACTATAACTTTATATGAACGCATGTGAACTTTACGTGAGCCTACTGAAAAATGTGTGTATTGGTATGCTCAATGTGTCTTTATATTAGCTTTCTACCCATAGTATATATTTTGTACACATTAGTCATTTACCGTAGTTCACATTATCAAGAGTTCGTTTTTAGATTATTTTAGTACATTTGCCAGTATGAAATGAATTTCTTGTGCATAAATTCTATATCAACACACAAGAAGTTCATCTGTTATGCATTACTAATGTGGTGTATCAATAGTTCATATTAATTTCACGCGCTAAAAACGTGCTTAAACGGGAACATATTGTGAGCTATTTTAGGGACATATTATGCACTTTAAATGTAGTTTGATTTTCAGTGTAGCAGCTTTCAACTAAAATCCACCGTGACTTGAGGTATCACGTCCGTAGACGATCCATCCGTGGGTAGGAATGTTGAAGGTAGCGGCCAAGTCCTTGGACAAAACACCATCACGAGATTTGCCTGTTGAGATTGAGGGAAATTCTGACAAACCTTAATCATATGGTCAGCAAAAAAAGAAAAAAAGAGTTTCGTTCCTTTTAAGACCCAAATGAAGAGCTGTAGTGAATCACGCAAAGTGATTTTATCAATTGAGTACACATTACGATTGCATTTTTTTTTTTTTTTTTTAGAAAATAATTTTGTATTATTCGATACAGCTCTTCTTGCAAGTTAAAAAACGAACATTTTTTAAAAATCAAAAGTAAAAATGTGAGGTTTTGTCTGTTTGCTTCACAGATATGGTTAATTATTTATTTTCAGAGTAGTTTTCTGATTACAAATATTAATAGCATCATTAATATTGATTAACTTAGAAACAGAAAAATCGAACATAAATCATTTGTCGACGAAGACAAATAAAATATAATCTATGGTAAGGCAGTAACATATATACGAAAGAACTTTGGTTTTGAAATATTACAATAATACTTGCGATGTTATATATTTTCTGTGCAGCAGAATGAAATTCTGAAGAATATCTAGATACTGTAGAACATTTATGGAAATCTTACTGTATCTCTTCGAGCTATATGTATTATGTAGGAGAAAGATGTCATTGGCGACTTTTGGATCAAACATATAATGTGTTACTCAAATATATTTTAGTACTAAGATCAATATTGCACATAGAATCTGCAGAGACCAAATACAATCTATTGTTACATTCTAAAAAAAATGGCATAGAGAGATACAGGTTCAGACGAGTGTAGCACCAAAGACAACATATTATGAAAAAGAGTAGAAAACCAGAATTAAAAGTGTAATTCTGGATCATTTTACAAAGAAGCATAAAAGACGCAATTTATTTTAGGCATTCTGTTTGGAAACATCAGAAGATAGATGAGCGAAGAAACGAAACTTGTTTTTCACGCGTGATTGGATATAACCTCACAACAGGAATGAATACTTCGGGGCATATAAGTGATAAACACAGCACGACAAAATAAAAATGTCTTGATATATAAAAGACAGGATGTGTTCAGTAACTTGCAAATAATAACTAGAGATTTCAGTATTATTTTGATAGTTTTGGTGATCGATGATTGGTTTTAGATGTTCACAAAATGGTTATTCGCTTTGCAGTAATAGTAGGTTTCAGAGTGGGATTTCAGCTTGGCAAACAAAATATTTGAATGCAACGTTTTTCAATTATGACAAAATTGTTTCTTTTTGAAAACTGGCGCTGGTCTAATAGAAAGTAAAATGAAAGTGGATAAGTTAATAAATCAAATGTAGTTTCCTGAGCGAGACTCGTGTATCATCCAGCGACCCTATTAGAACTGTTATTGGATTACAGCATGCCTCCTTTTCACGACCCCACTTCTTAAACTGAAGGAAGGAAAAAAAGGTCGCTCTGTATAGGAGAAACCTTCATTATTGCCTTAACGGGGAAACTTGATATTTTTTGACATGCTCTACTTAACGTATCGACATTATATCCTCCTTTAACACCTCTTCTTTTTCGATAAAAGCCCAATTTGGCCAAAAACCCGTGATACGAACGCAAGGAAGGAAAACTTATTCAATTAATTCGATTTCGTCTCTGGAATCACAGCAAACTCCCCGACATTTGAACTTTCTAACGACAAAATCGCGTTATCTCTTAACGCCTTTTTAGGTAGCATCTTCTCCTTCAACTTTTCGTTCCACTCCATCCCTCTTATATTTTACTTTAGTCGCCTTTTCCTTTTTCTTTACAAAGAGAGGAAAAAAGATTTTGCAAGAGCAGAAGCAATCTCACTGAAAGGATCGTCGTCTACTTGAAAGTGCTTCTTAGTTTTGCAACCACCTTACAAATATGATTTTTCTTTCTGGGTAACAGTGTTATGTGATTTGTCTAGAAAAGACTGATAATGCACTGCGCGCAGAAGAACAATAGAATTTTTGTCTAAACAATCCCTGTGTTGATTGGCACCATTGACTAAGAAAATAGAGAAGTATTTGAGAACGAATTAAATTGAATTGTGCTTATGGTTCAGGCTAGGAAACGGTAGAGAAGATGAGGATAGTCAGACTGCCAATGCATAGCTTGAAGTTACCATTCCGGAATTAATCTAACGAGATTCAGGAAGAACCCTGACAACACCTCATCATGGCGGCCGGTCTCTGAAATCGAGTCCAAGACCATTCGAACTTAAAGCAATATCCCTACAACCTGAGCTCAATAATATCAGATCAATTTTGACTATCGTTAAGATGTCGAAATAATGTTATTGCATTCGTAAGCGTGACTGAATATTATTAAAAGCGTGACTGAATATTTCCTTATTTATAATATTTGGAATTGATCTCGCTTCAAATTAATTTAAATTGTAAATTGATAAATTCAAAAACTGGAACAGTATGAAGAAATAATGATCAACTGCTAATAACAAAGTACCCTCAAATACGTGTTTGGTTGACTGCATAACAAAATACGAACCAAAGAATTCATGATGATAACATTTATTTTACCTATTTTTGTTCATTTTTTTGAAATTTCAGCCTAATATACGGAATTTTACTATACGCTGAAGGAATATAAGTAATGTGAGAAGTGCTGAGAATCTTCGTATCTTTCATATCTTTCTGAACATCAAGTTGCCTTGTGCCCTTGGTTTTCAAACACTTCTTTTGACTTGAGCGATAAAATATTCCCAATATTTCTTGCAATTATGTTTTGCACGCTTTATATTAACTTGCTCTGTAATCATCTCTGAAACAAATCTTGTAATTCATTTTTAACTCACTTCCAATTATCAGATTTCTTTGAAATTTTCTAAACTTACTTGCTACGGATGATAATACAATATTCAATCATTAGTTATACGATAGAATAATCCAGTTAACTGTAATTATTAAAATTGAAAATTATCCTTAAATGCACGCAACGCCGCATCTATCGATGGGAATTTGGGTTGCCTATATTGCAGGAGTTTAATATTTATCTATTATAAATAAAACATATTTAAAAAGGATTTTAAATAAAAACACGCTTTTTAAGATGGATTAATAAGTAAAATAATAAGTAAAAATAATAAATTGAATTAATCTTATGAATCGGAAAACAAAAGCGTGGGTGCTCTTGCTCACCTTATCATAAAATCATAATATCTAAGAACACCCACGCTTTTATTTTCCGATTCATAAGATTAATGGATTTTTATTTTTTTTACTTTTTAGTTCATCTTAAAAAGCGTACTTTTTAAAATAACCTTTTTTATTATTTTTTTATAATACAGTATGTATTGATAAAGAGATTTACCACGTGAAAAATCGTTGTGCACAAGTGCAAAACAAATATCCATCCCAAAGAAGTTTCCAGAACACATAGCCGTCGTAATATCTGCAATCTCATGATGTAGAGAAGTGATCAGAAGCGACACTAACAAGGACAAGTAGGGACGTGACACCACTCAACCCCAAGTGTTGTACATCAAGTGCAAGGTCTCATTTAGTATAGTGTAAAGGCAAAATATTAGATTGCCCAAATATATCTAGTACGTGTTATGGTCGATAGAACGTTGATCGTAAGTAAAGTAGGACAGAACATAGAACATAAAATCCTCCTGGCCCTCTATCGCCCATAACTCGTACTAGATATATTTGGGTAATCTTATCTTTTAGCATTATTCTATACGCAATGAGACCTTGTACTTGATATACAATATTTGGGTGGTTCGGTTGTGTCACCTACCTACTTCTCCTTGTTAGTGAGAAACCTAAAATTTCTACCTTCCAAATGGCCTGCAAAATATATTGACAGTAATATTATAGCTGAACTTCTGTTTATCCGAATATTTAATGCTTTAGCTTTATTACAAGTGGTACCAGGTTCGATTTCTAATGGAAAAATCCAATTGTTGACAGAGATACGGTAACTGATAACGAGGAAGAAACTTGGATAAAAAAAATAACAATCTCCGGTCTTGAAGTTCTGATAAAACGGCTAAGGAAATACTTACACTGACCACATGCCACCCTAGGCACTTTAGGATCCAATATGACTCTCGAGTCAAGGAGTTTGATATAAAAGTTTATGAGAATACTTCGTTTCTAGACTAGATGTTGTTTATAAATTATTCTCCAACTCTAAAAAGTGGAAACACGAAATGGATAAAAGTTACTCCGCTTTATGGAGAAACAAAAGTCGAAAATTAGCGTTTTGCTGTATTTACTCTTAAATGTGGATATAGCTCTTTAACGGAATGATTGGTAAACTTAACTTCATTTTAAAGTTTAACATTTTCTTTGTAATAGATTAACGTTAACTGAAAATGGGTTGAAACTGGCCAAAGTGTTTTTCTCGGTGAACGTTCAACTTATTTTACGCTTAAAATTCGGTCATTTTCTGATTGAAGTGTAATTTAAAATGTCAATTTTAAACATACGTACTTTTGTGGATGAAGTTTAATCCTTGGTTGGATATTCTATAATCAAATAACAGGAGTAATATGACTTACTTGTCACTGAACGCCTCTCTATTTTTAATGTTTATATTGATTTTATATTGACAAGGATTGCATTGGCTGAAAGAGGACTTAAGTTGAGTATAAATCTTTACACTGTAGCAAACTTATCTCCTTTTCTTCACGAGACATTACTCGTAGTAAAATAAACATGTTAATGATTAACCACCTTCGCAGTAAGATCCGAGCAAAAAAAAACACTCGGAAAGCCGTAACAAACAACTGTCTTCGTAGCTAAGTAGCGAGAGCATCTGACCAGTGTGCTAGTGGACCCTGCATCGAAACCCGACCAGTTCATCTTTTTTTTTTAATTTTAATTTTCAAGGAACATTGCCTTTTCTTCTCTTCTACTTTCAAAAATGCTCTGTTTCAATGAAATACATTGGAAAAAGTCATATATATATATATATATATATATATATATATATATATACGCATTTTAAAATTTTACAGAAAGTAAAATGTTCAACCGAAAACTTGCAGGCAGCTCAGCTGCCTCCATTTTTTAAATGAACGTTATATCTCCTATTTTTACAGTGAAAATTAGAAAAATCCAATTAATTCATATTTTGAAAATATGAAAACCGAGCCAAATATTTAACATTATTGTGTAATGTCACACAACTCTAACATGATTACAGATTTAATACGTTGTTGCGATTCACTACTCTCATATTTCCTAAATTTCGTGTTTTACTGTTAAACCTTTCGCGTTGCTACATGTCTGTCATCTTTGCGTTAAACCATTTTCGTAATTACTTATATTTTAATATATATTAACGTAAGTATTTTTAAGTGTTCTAATCATATTAGTAACTGGACAGATTAGGGACCAACCAAGCCTAGAACGGAACTTTCCTCCTTATGCAGATAAACAGAGCGTTTCCTGGGTAATCATGATATTGATTTAAATGAGTAGAACTGCCCTTCTCAACTATCTTCAGAAACTGGTAAAGTTTCCATTTCGAAAAAGTAGTCTGCACGGTCCAACCGTAGAGTATATTCGAGAAAATAATGCCTAGTATCTCATCATTCAATTCCAAGGCTAAGATGTTTGATACAATCAAATTTAAAGATTTCCCTTGAGATTCAACTTTATCAATTCTTAATCAAATTTCAATTATTTCAGTTGATCAGTAAAAACAGAGTTAATTTACAATAGAGTGTCTGAACTGAAAATACTTACCATGCGCATCGACAACAAACATCAAACTTTGTCAGTCCAGAATGGGGACACTCTGCAGCTGCTGAGTTTGATTAATTACTGAGATAGCAACAGACTTGAAATATCTACAACTTTCTCTATGATTACATTAAAAGGAGATAGCATTCCACTAGTACATTTCAAAATAAAAAATTAGTAAGTAGAAGAAATTGTTAAAATTTATCTTATTTCTGTGTTTCTTGTAGAAGTTATCGTACTGCAGTTTCAGTATATTTCTGTTCACTCAGGTATACACTTAGGTTACACAGATGTGACAATACTTCATGAGCGTGCAAAAGGCACCTTTAAAATATAAAGGATGTAAATTATTCCGCTTATAATTTATCTCCTCACATTACGGAATAAGAGAAGACGAAAATGGGTGTAAGTTTCCAAATGAAGAAAGGAGAATTATTGAATACCTTTGTATCACATTCTGAAAATAATATCAATAATGATCCAGGTCAACGTTGGAAATTTATTAAAACAAAACAAAACACCTTCCCTCAAATACATTAAAATTTGAAGGCCGTAATTTGTGTAACAATGAAGAAATAGCTCCTACATTTGCACAGTATTTCCAATAAGTATTTGTATCCTCTTTTCAAAGATTCAGTAATTTTGATGGTAATTCTAGAGGCTACGAAGACATTGGAATACTGTCTGTTGCCCAAATACATTTGAATGAAATAGAAAAGGCTATCAAGAATCTAACATCCAAAATGTCAGTTAGATCTGACGCCATACCCTCCTATATACTCAAAGGGTGCACTGATACAGTGTCATAAATACGTTCAATACGATTGCGTTCAACTTATCACTAAAAACATGTACTTTCCCCTGACAAATGGAAATCTATTTTAGTTTGTCCTATTCCTAAAACAAACGACAGACGAGAAATTACCAAACACAGCCTAATAACAATCTTACAAGTCTTTGTAGAAGTCTTTGAAGTGATTGTATATCAAAGAAATATTAATCATGCGAAACCAATTATCTTAATTAAACAACAAGGTTTTGTTTCAGAAAAATTCACGGTAACGAACCTTGCAATTGTTACAGATTTTTTTTGCAAACTCGTTGGACGAAAGAAAGCAATTTGATGTGATTTAATATTGACTTTGAAAAGGCGTTTGACAGAGTTAATCACAACATATAACTAGGTAAATTAAATCACTATCACTTCTCTCCGTCCTTGGTTAGGTTCATGTTCTCTTATCTAACTAAGCTATTCTATTTAAGGAATTCAAATTTGATGAATATAAGGTACTCTCAGGAGTTCGGCAAAGCTCGTATTTTGGACCATTGTTATACCTCTTGCTCATTAATGACCTACCGAAATTCATACTGGATAATGAAAATGTGCTATTCGCCGATGATCTCAAAATATATGCTAAAATTAATTCCATGGAAGGCCCCTTAAAATTACAGTATACTTTAGACAACTTTACTAACTTGTGCGTTATCAATCAATTTTCAGTCAGTACTAAGAAATATAAAGTTTTATGATTCAATAAAAACAAAAAGATTTTTCGATTGAATTATGAAATTGATAAGTATGTATTACATAGACGCGGCTTGGTGTCACATTTGATATGAAATTAGCGTCTAACAACCACATATTACAAATGAGGCTTTTAAAATGCTAGAATTTGCAATAAGGATGGGAAGAGAGTTCAACAACTTTTCTACATTAGAGAAAATGTACTATGCTTACGTTCGTTCTAAATTCGAATATGCTTCCACTATTTGGAATCCTCATCAACAGTAAAACTGGCAACAACTAGAGAAAATGCAATTAAACTTTCTTGAACTTCTAACCCATAAAGTAACACGGATCTATTATACTTATGAAAACCACAATAAAATAATTAAAAACTTTAATCTTCAAACGATAGAGCAAAGGCGTAGGCACTGCTGATCTATTATTTCTTAGGAAAATAATTCAAAATGACAGACTACACAGACCTATTATCATAGTTACAGTTTCGTGTCCCGTCATTAAAAACTCGTGTAGACAACACTGACCTCTTCCACTACAAAAAGGCAAGAACAAATATTATGATGAAATTCACCAATCTGAATAATATGCGCTACTTACAATGAAATTCGTAGAACTAGCATTATGATATGTCTTCCAAACCATTTAGAGATTTTTTAATATAAAAAATGTCTGTAAATCAGCATTGTAAATATCGAGCTATGAAGTCTGTTGTACTAGCAATAAATAAAAAATAAACAAATAATTAATACGTAAGATATTGGTAACTACTACTACTACTAATAATAATAATAGTTCTATTAGAAGTTGTTAGTAGCTGTAGTAGTTGTATTAGCAGCAGTAGTAGTAGTTGTAGTAGTAGTAGCAGTTGAAGTAGCAGCAGCAGTATTAGTAGTAGTACTAGGACTGTCAGTGTTGCCAAATTATTTTACTCACCCCGCAACAACGGACGAGTACTTTTGGCTAGTTAAGTATGTAAACGCCACAGTTCAAAACAATGGTCACGCAAGTAATTGCCTTTAGCAAAACACAATCTCGTGGAGCTTCAGAAGTACAATTCTCGAGTTGAAACAGCAAAGTGCCATGCATTTTGTTCTTCATTTAATATTTTATTTGCTCTTATTAATATTAAATTACGGCATTGCATTGTATATGTAGTTAAAATTGCACTAAATAAAATACGTATCTGAATAGTAAGTGAAAACCATACAATATACATACCCACATATCGGTTAGAACGAGTTTCAGAGTAATTAAATATATGGGTCAGCTACTTACCTGCAAATAGAAGAAAAGAACATGATTATTTTTAGGTACCGTAATTTAATTTTAAGTGAAAGCACAAATATAAGTGAAATTTTAAAACTGAAAATCATGATTTATGATCTTATATATTAACACCTGGTGTTAACCACGATAATGCAGCGGGCAACTCGACACTGGGAAGCACAGTAAAGTGATTGAACTAAGGTAAAGAGACTACACTCCTTGAGTTCTGTTCCTGACAAGGAAAAACGGTCACTCAAAGATGCTATCCCTCAAGGTAGTGTGAGACAATCAACACGTAGTGGGTTCCGTTCCTATCGCAGAGAAACGGTTACTCACCAACGCGGTCTTCCCACTGGTGTAAGAATGGTATATAAGCTACTGGTTCCGTTCCTACAAAGAGAAACGGTCGCCCGCGGCCTACAGGTTGGAGAGGATGTAGAAACACTGCACTGCAAATTCCAAACCTCGGAAAGAGAGATGGTCGTTTGCAATGGGCTTCCACTAATTAGGGAAGGTAAGATATCGTTATGCCCCAATGGAGAAACATTTTACACTCCAAGTTCCACCCCTGGCGAGAGAAGCGTTCACTTGGAAATCCCTCGTTACTGAAAGGAAATTATTTATGAACAAACATCACGTGGTTAACATAATTGCTTTATATTCTTAAAAGCAATACCACCACTGTTTGGAGCGATCTGTTTGGTCTGACGGTGGGTTCCATGTCCCATCGGGCCATTAAGTACCATTATGTATATTGCAGTGGCCGATGTATTACAAAATTAAATAACTAACAAACTAGATATTGATTAAAAGTAAAAGTATGGCAATACACATAGATTCGTATTTATCGTTAAATAATACAAAAAGTTTTCTTTTAAAAGATGGAACAAGTACTAAATTAAATTTCCGAAAGTTACGAACATGTGCTCCATCTCCACTCCTATACAGCCACTATACTGCTAGTTGGCACAAACACGCAAATAAGTATTAGGTAAGAGTGTGAGTTTCACAGCACAGTTACAATATTATATGCAATTATATATGGTATCGTTTATTTACCTACTGTTAAGCTTACAATCTGGAAAGTGAGTTATGGTATCCTAGTATTATTGTGTTAGTGGATGAATTGTGTTACCCTTAGATGAATTTTATTTGTCTATTTCGAATTTTGAGATCTCTGTTTGTCACTACTATATTATGATTAGAGTTGTCACTACTTTATCATTATTAGAGTTCATTACTATGTTAAGTGAATTTTAAAATCCTTCTTTCGAGAAGAATCGATTCCGATGTTTAAGCTGCTTGACCTTCTGTTGTTTATATATTGTTTAAGGAAACAATCTGTAAACATGTGCATATATGAGGAGCATTTTCTGTAAACTTCCAGTGATATGTAAAGGGATAAACGAGAGTAACACAGGAATGTATGCAAAAGTTACATCAATACCTCTGCTGCTTCTTCAAAAACTTTCACTCTCATTCACTCACTGGTCTAAGATAAGATAAGGCAAAAATAAATAAATAACAAAATATTTAAAAAAAAGAACACGTTTTTTAAGATGGACTAAAAAGTAAAACATAATAAATTGAATTAATCTTATGAATCGGAATATAAATGTGTGGGTGCTCTTGGATATTGATTTTAAGATAAGGTAAGCAAGAGCACCCACGCTTTAATTTTCCGATTCATAAGATTAATTCAATTTATTATATTTTTACTTTTTAGTCCATCTTAAAAAGCGTGCTTTTTAAAAAGTCCTTTTTAAATTATTTTTTTTAACGTATAATAGATGGATATTAAACTCCCTGGGAGATAGGCAACCTAAATTTCACAAAATAGCTGCGCCATTGCGTGCATTTAAGGATAATTTTAATCATTTTAATTAATTAATTAATTACAGTTAACTGAATTATTTTGTCGTATATCTAATGATTTAATATTGTATTGTCATCGGAAGCAAGCAAGTTTACAAACTTTCAAATAAATTGGATGATGTGAAGTGAGTTTAAAATAGATTGCAAAATTTGTACCGAACAGGCAAACAAGAAAGAGAGTTAATTTGTACCGGACAGACAAGAGAGCGACTTAATAAAAACGTGTTATAATAAATTTTATTGGCGGTAACAGTACTATGGCAGACGCCCGTTCCGATGCACTGACCTAAAGGGAGTATCAGTTTTTTTACACCCTCCTGAAGAAAGTTCCCGCCAGTATGTTAACATGGACATGAATTCTTTCTTCTCGAAACTTTCGAGACATTTCCTGTATAGAACATACTCTCATGAACTCATTTTCATACGCACACACATACTCCGATGAATTTCGGTCGCGTTCATTTCTTCATCTTTCAACATAGTCAGTGAGATCGAGGATTCCCCAAGTGCGAAGTAGCTTTCTCATTATTACTTTAAGGTGATGGACTGGGCGTAGCTGAAATTCGTTGAAACGTATGTGTTGTGTACGGAAATGATTTCATGAAAGTCTGTTCTATACAGAAAAGGTCTCAATGGTTTCGAGAAGAACGAACTCATATCCAAGATGGGGCTAATCATATTGACGGTAACTCTCTTAAGGAGGGGTTTAGAAAAACTCGTGCTCCATTTAGACCTGTAAATGCATTGGAGTGAAACTTCGTGAAGAAGTAGCGGAGATATCAACGTAACTTTTGTATATCTTAACGTTCTTGTGTTCCTTTTGTTAATCCCTTTACATCTCACCGGAGATTGAAAAAAATACCCACGCACTAGGTATTTGATAAATAATACATGGAAGTATTTGGGGAATCACCACTCATGGTCAATTCCATCACATGATCTCGGGCTGGCCGAGAGCCTAGCGCGCTCGCTTTGTGTGCACGTGGTCACGGATTTCAGTCTCGCCAATGTCCATTGAGTGGAGTAACTTTACTAGAATATTTACTTCCCGTCATTAGAGACTCACTAGCTTGTTTAGGACGTTTATAAGGATTCACTCATTTAATCCCA
>JAGDQP010013972.1:0-46385 GCA_022664845.1 Lepisma saccharinum
ACTCCCGACTGATGGATACTTGGGACACCCACTCCCCCGAGTGTTGGCGAGACCAAAGGTCCGAAGAGCTCCCCAATGGCGCACTTCCCAGTCTCAACGAGCTAGACCATCCAAGAATCTGCTGCTAAGAACTAGGCGCTATCCAATGGTTCCGCCCCCTTTCATCAGGTCCCAGGGGCCAGCGTCAATGAAAATACATCCTTTCACATCCTTTAGGCGTTGATGTTTAGCTGCGAGGGCTGATTGCAGCTAGCAAAACCCAGCTGGACGATGGGGTCGCCAATTCCCTACGCCGTTGTTGGCTGATTGCAACCAGCATAAGCCAGCTGGACGATGGGGTCGCCAATTAAAAATGCTCAACAGAGAAGCACTTTGGCCCTGCTGTTGGACTTCCCATAGGCAGCAACGATGTTAGTAGCTGCCAGGGCTGATTGCAGCCAGCAAAACTGACTGGGCGATGGGGGCCCCACTTCCCGACGCCGGTCATGCAATAAGAAGGAAGGCATGTAGCGAACAGCTAGTGAATTCGAAAAATGAAGGAACACCAAAGACATTAAAGAAGCTAAGTACTCTTGCACTTCTTCCTCCAGATGCAAGCCTTCCTGGACTACTACCAACATTACTGGTTAGAACTTGTGGGACCGGAAAGAATATCAGTGTATCGAGACCCTAAAAGGACTACAAATCATGTGGAAGCATTCCACCGAACATTGGAAACCAGTTGTAGTGGGGCACATCCACTGGTGAGCTAGTGCGCAGCTCTGTGTCCAATAGAGCAAGAGCAATTCGCAAACAGCAAGAAGGGCTTAGTACCGAAGTTATAGCGGTGAAGAGTACGACAGAAGCACTGAAAAGGGACATTCATTACCTCTGCCCGAACTGGTTTGAGGGGTGGGTCAACAAGTTCCCTCACCATTCGTATTCCGGAAGTACTGAATGAAGGAAGTACAGGTCTAATGGTAGTGCTTTTACAAAAACTGTTTTTTATTCATAGTTTCACAAAGAGTGTTTTTTGTCATACATCACAAAACAAAATGTCGTTCACAACTTTGTAATGCTGATTTTAAGTTTCACAAAACAGTTTCATATTCTGCAAGCTAATTCTCTCACATTTGGTTACCAAATAGCTGCCCATCTAGCGTCTTCTTACAAAGGCGAAAAGTGACAGAATGAAACAAAGTCGCTTACACATACGAGTAGCAGCTCTTATTCGAACAAAGTACCAGGCCTCGACTACGATTCGAGTTGTTTATTACGATAAACTGAATATTCATTACTACAGTCAGAGTCAGTTGCATTTCAGCAATTAAACAGTTTATTCTGTAAGTATTGATGCGACGAGTAACTGTGTTGCACCAACTAAAAGAGGTCCCGGAACAACATCTTGACCAATTTCATTATACTATGCCGTTATAAGAGATCCAGCATCTAAGTAAATGTATCCAGTAGCACACATGGTTTCTGAAAGGCATGACAGTGAGACCATCCGTCACTGGTTAGCCATATGGCTACGGGAAGGGGCGTCCATACCTAAGGAAGTAGTTAGTAGTTGATACGTCTAGGGCACTCATATCCGCCTGCATACAGGCATTCACTCCATTTTCATCTTTAAACGCCTACTTAGATGAGTGTGGGAAAATTCTAGGTAAAAGTCCTCGTTAGCAGAGTTTGTTGTTTCGTACGAAATGACGTAGCACATGTGATGCGCCTGATTGCAATGTGTACAAGCTTATCTGGTCAACATCGCAGAACAATGTAGTTTATCCTCAGGCACTTCAAACATCATCAGGCAAACATAGATGATCCTCCATGTTTGCTCCTAGACATGATAACTGTTTGTCTGAAACAGAAGGTAAAAATGAAAAGTCTGGAGAGCCAACGCCATGCGATATTAGCAAGAGGATACTTCTGAGCAGAACTGGTGGCCCGAGAAAAGAGGACGACCTACTAGAATCACATCGAAGATCCTCAAGTATTAATTACAGACGTCAAATGTCGGAGAGCAAAAATGCTTTCGCTAATTGGCTACAACATTATAGAATGTGCTCAGATGCAAATAACGGAAGGAAGTGTGGGTAATCAGCAGTATTTGCCTTCATTAAATAGAGGTTTCATGAATAATATTCCCTTATGGATTTCAATCATAAATAGATAGATAAAATGAATTGTATGGGCGGTAACAGCACTATGGATTACCCCCGTCCCGATACGGGGGAAGCCCCTTATCACAGTCACGTCTAAACATAGCTGTTAAATAAAATCATATAAAAGTTGAAGATGTAAAGTGTCTTCAGAAAAATAAAATCCTGTTAATAAAAACTAAAGGTGTATACAGTCTTTAGCATAACAAGTTAAAAACTTGAAGCTTGTAAATCGGCCTTCACAAAAATAAAATAATAATACTACATAAAACCTAACAGCTAAACAACACAATCATCTCAAATAGACGAGGATAGTCCTGTCTCTTGAACAAAGAGAAGAACTCGTCGCAATATGGCTGATTCATCCCCTAACAATGACGCAATGTCATTGGGGATGTTATAACGTTGTCGGAGATGATTATATCCTGGACAATTTAAAAGGACGTGACAAATACTTAAAACCACATTGCAATTATGACAACGTGGTGGATCCAATCGTCGTAACATATCCGTGTAAAGATAAGATAAAATAAATTTTATGGGCGGTAACAGCACTATGGCTTACGCCCGTCCCGATACGGGGGAAGCCCCTTATCTTTGTCATTTCAAAATTTAGCTGTTAATTAAAATAATAAAAGAATATAAAAGATGAAGATGTAAAAGATCTTCACAATCAGCCCATTGGTGTAAATGGCCAGTATAACAAGGAAGCCTGTAAATGGGGCTTTACAAAATATAAAACAAAACTACACTATAAAACTTAATGGAAGCCTGTAAATGGGCGTTCACAAGATAAAACAAAACTACACTATAAAAATTAACAGCTAAGGAGCATAATCATATAAAAGAAACGGAAATCATAAAAATCTTCAAAAACAAGTAAAAGATTACCGTTTAAGTTTAGGTTTATACGTAGGTTTCCCTCTCCTTCCAACGAGATTAAAATCTATATCCATCAGGGGGTCCTGAATCATGTCTGAAGCCAAAGATGAACTTGGTTCATCGATAGGATGTGCAGACTCTTCCTGAGCTAAATGAGCAGACAACACGTTCGTCAGAGTCTTAATGCTTGTAGCGAGAGGCGAAGTTCGAACTAATTTCGGGACTAAATGTAGTCTTAACCCGTGCAGCTCTAGAGCTCTGCACAGGCGTTTGTTGTCCCTGACTCTGCGTCGACATATTGCGAGGAGTCTCCGATTCTTTGGGCGGCTTCGGAAAGTCGTCATGCACATCAGACTCTGTTTGTGTTGATACATTAACTGTCTGGGTACCAACCGAGACAGTTTTAACTGCTATTTTGGCTACAACATGTGAAAACGAACCCGAGGGAAGGGTGCGTTGAGACTCTTTTACGCGACGTTTTGCATCGCCAGCAGATATTTTCTCAATCACCATCAGCTCTCTAATGCGTTTTTCTTCTTTAAATACCGGACAGTCACGCGACCAGGCCGTGTGATCTCCCTTGCAGTTAACACACTGAGGTTTCAGTGATGTGCAAGGATCCGCACCATGGCTACTGGTACCGCATATTGCACATACAGCAGAGGTCGCCTTACACGACGTGCTGGTGTGTCCATAGTGTTGGCATTTAAAGCAGCGGCGCGGACTCGGTATATAAGGACGGACAGGTAAGCAATAGAATGCTGCCTTCACGTCCTTAGGGAGCTGCGGCATGGCAAATGTCAAAATTAACGAACTCGTGGGTTGCAGTTCTCCACTCTTTCTTGTTTTAATTCGTCGAACGTTCACTACACCTTGGCTGGCAAGTTCATCTTTAATCACTTCTTCAGGGACATCTTGCAAGTCCCAACAAGATATTACGCCCTGACTATAATTTAGTTGACGATGTGGTTCAACTTGGACCTCGAATTGTCCTAGGGTCTTCATTCGCAAGAGATTAGTTGACTGCTTATTAGTTAACGTCTCCACGAGCAAAGTGCCGTTGCGAAGCTTTTTAACATGTGCAAGTTCGCCGGCGACATGATTCAGTTGTTTTTGTATCATGAAAGGGGATAATCCCTTCAAACCACCTGGATTCTCTGCTTCATTCTTTACTTTAATAACAAGATATCGTGTGATAGTCGGTACGATACTTGTCTGTTCCTTTACTTCTATTTTTTCGGCTATGTCACTGGTTGTTTCGGTAACTATATGCGCCTTCTTTCTATTATCTTCAGTGACTTTCTCTTCATTCTGTCTCTTGCTCGTCTTCTTCTCTTTGTCTGTACGCGAAGGCGACTTGTTAGGATGTGGTGGAGCCATGATGAATGAAAGCCGTAAATGCCCACACTTCTCCGTCTTCGTTCTGAGGAGCCAACGAGGCTGCCGGGTACTACCCTCATCACCCTTGTCAGCAAGCTGGAAATCGAGGCGAAGTCCAATGACTTGGCGTCGAAATCACTTGTACTCCCGACTGATGGATACTTGGGACACCCACTCCCCCGAGTGTTGGCGAGACCAAAGGTCCGAAGAGCTCCAAATGGCGCACTTACCAGTCTCAACGAGCTAGACCATCCAAGAATCTGCTGTTAAGAACTAGGCGCTATCCAATGGTTCTGCCCCCTTTCCTCAGGTCCCAGGGGCCAGCGTCAATGCAAATACATCCTGTCACATCCTTGAGCATTGCGTGGAGGTGCAAATCGCAGCACAAGAGGAGATGAAATGATGAGTGATCAATGGATGAAATATGGGGTGAATGTAAATAAAATCCTCTCGGCTGGTCCTGCTTTCAAGCAGCGTAGATGTTTAGCTGCGAGGGCTGATTGCAGCCAGCAAAAGCCAGCTGGACGATGGGGTCGCCAATTCTCTACGCCGTTGTTGGCTGATTGCAACCAGCAGATGCCAGCTGGACGATGGGGTCGCCATTTCCCTACGCCGTATACGAGCAGCGATGGTCTGCTGCTCGGGCTTTGTGATGGTTGCATCACGTTGCGGTCCGTAGACCTGCGATGAGGTCGCCAATCCCCTACGGTAGTGGGAAGTAAAAATGCTCAACAGAGAAGCACTTTGGCCCTGCTGTTGGACTTCCCATAAGCAGCAACGATGTTGGCAGCTGCCAGGGCTGATTGCAGCCAGTAAAACTGACTGGGCGATGGGCGACTGTGTCCTATACGTAGACATAAAAGGACTTCTTCACGCCTGCTATCTCGGCAAGATGATTTCCATGGAGCAACTGTTACCTTAATATCTTCAATTTATTAACAGCTACGTCATCCCATCGTCGGTGCCATTCACTCCGTGTAACCTGCCTATAATATATCATCATGTCCTGAAATGGGACATGCTCAACATCAATGTTAGCTCATAAAGAGGCCTCACGAGCAGCTTCGTCTGCCAATTCATTACCATGGATACCAGCATGACTTGGTATCCACGAAAAGACAACCTCACTACCGGCAGGGCAGATGGCGTGTGTCTTACATAGAATATCTTGCACGAGCGGATGTTTAGATTTCAATCATGATTCCATCGTTCGGATATGGTAGAGCCACAGCCAACAGTGCTCCTGCTGAAGCATATTTCTGTGATGTTAAACAGAGGATGTTCCAATGTCTTTCTTTACCACTAGGCATTGATTAATTTCTGTTCCACCAGATAAAAGTAATTCAAGGAGGAATGAAAATAGCAGCATCCTTTCAAGAGAGTTGTTTTGCCGCTGCAGAAAACAAAGAAAAGAAAAGGAACATAATGCTGAAGACAATCACCACTGTCAACATCAGGAGTATACCTCAAACAGTAATGATAGCATGGATCAACAGAACAGAGATGGAAAATGTTACTGATAAGCCAAAACAAGGGCGGAGAGATAAACGATCAGAAATTCAAGGCAGAAAATACATGTCCATCAGAGGGGTCCCTAGAACAAAGGAAAAACGAGATGATGAAGAAGAAAATTGGCGTGAAGTCTCCGGAAAGCGAAAAAGGAAGAGGAACTCGTACCTTGAAATCAACTCTGAATGGAGACATATTGAGCTTAATAATTTTAAGTGTGTAATTTCCATTGGAATCTTGAAAAATGTACTTCGCTTAACTGAAGTCCCTATGCACATTGGAAGTAATTCTTGTTAACATCTATGCTTACGACTCTATCATTCAAATTGTTGCACAGTATATTGTGATAGTAGGGACTATATGTAATTCATTGATGAACATAAAGGGTCAATTTGAAAACGGTAGTGTAAAGAATGACATATCATCAACTACGTACAAAAACAAAACAAGAATGATCATGTCTTTCCACGAGGAAAACAAGCTCCCGTCGAGAATTACAGAAATAAGATGTGAAGCAGCAGTCATAAGCGTCCCAGCACGCCTACTTCAAAGATATCCATATGGATATGACAAAAGTATTTGCACAATGGAAATCTGCCCCAAAGATGTTGAGAATTACATAAAAATATTCGCGAACCTGCAGTGTGAACGAAGGCATTCATTACCTGGACAGAGAAATACGAAGAGCTCCTGCTGAGGTAGAAACTCCATGCGGCGTCCTGAAACGTTGCTCTGGTTAGAAGCAATATTGAGCGGAAAGCGAAAGAGAAGTTTGACCAACGCTAAATCCCATCTATACATTGAGACTTTAACAGGCAATCAAAACAAACAGATAGATTTTGGATTCCGTCTTAGAGATGCACCAACAGCATTACAAGTACCAGGAAATATCTACCATCTTCGTGAAGTAATCTTGGACAAAGAAAGAAAGATCAGAGTACTGGCCACTATGTCGCCTACTGTAGGAGAGACGGCGCATGACGGGAAAAATTCAAACGACCTTAAGAACAAAAACAAGTTCTTCTCAGCCCAGAGAAGATACGTGCCACTTAATTGTGTACACAATTTAAATTCTTTTCTAATGATATTTTCGAGTGTAATATTGATTCCCGGTTTTCTATCTCCTATGTGATTTCGAAAGAAACGATTAACACGTTAATATACATTAATGCACCAATGTCGCCACGAGGAATATTTATCTTGTGTTTACTGACAATCCAAGTAACTGAGTGATATTCTCAATAAATAGATTTGTGAATATAACTACGTGATATTACATGCAAATCTATGAGCTTTCAGTAACTTTAATAAATGTATATATTGTGTTCTATTCCTATGGGAAAAGACTATTTTCCTTACTTTCCTTTTGTGAAAGATAAATGTATTTTATGGGCGGTAACAGCACTATGGCTCACGCCAGTTCCGATGCGGGAAAGCCCCTTATCTTTTTCACCTCTACAAAAGCTCTTAAAAATAATATAATAAATCGTATAAAAGCTGAAGATATAGAAGGTCGTCACAAGCATAGCGTACTGCTGTAAAGGGCCAGTATAAGAGTTAATAAAATGTAAAGATCTATATGGTCATTAGGATGAAAAATAAAAAATCTGTAATAACAAGATAAAACTTAGCAACTGAAGGACATAATCAACTGAAATTGACGATAAGAGACCTGTCTCTCGAACATACGAAAAAATCCGCAACGTATCAAATTCATCCCCTAACACAGACCCACTGGCATTGTGGATGTTATATCGCTGTCTGAGATAATTATATCCAGGACAATTTAAGAGAACGTGACATAACTAAAACTTCATTCCACTCATTACAATGCGGAGGATTTAACCGTCGCAACATCTATCCATGCGTCATGCGACTCTTGTCCTATACATAGGCGAGATAAAAGTACTTCTTCACGCCTACTGCCTCCGCAAGATGATTTCTTTGGAGCAACAGTTCCCTTTAATACATTCAATTTATTCATAGCAACGTCATTCCATCGTCGCTGCCACAAAGTCCGGACAATATGTCGATATCAACATCTCCTGGAATGGGTCATGCTAAACAGGGTGGTTCGAAAAATTCTAATCTTTCTTTTTCGGGACACTATAGTGCGGAAAGGTGGTCCATTTTGTTAAGAGCAAAATTGAAACTTAAAATCGTGTTAAGTCTTTGAAATTTAGGAAAATTCTGAAAATTGGTAATTTTTTGTAATTTTTTAAAAAACATTCAACATAGATATAGTAACTAGTTCACTTTAAAATAGAGGGTTTAAGAAATCATGTATGTATGTAATCTTGCTACATTTTCATAAATATAAAGCTGAATAATGTGTCAAGGAATTTTTTTATCATCTTGCTCCATTCCTCTGTACATAAGCTCAATATGCATATCCCATTATTTTATTATGTCATTTACTTCCCTGCTAAGCTAATTCGATTAACAAAATACACATTTAAGAGAGACCTTATCGATGCCCCTCCTTTTCGTGTCTTTTTCAGTAAGAAGCCAAATTAATTATTATGTCACACTACTGCAGACCTGGTCTTTGGAAAACCTTTAAAAACTTACAGACCTGAAATGCTAATACAGAAAGTCTGGAAAGGATGATCACATTCATAATTTACTCGTTCGGGAAGAAGCCTTGGCACTACGCAAGAAGACCACGATGCTATATTCGCTACGCTACCTTTCATCTCTTCGAGAGAAGCACGAAAAAACTTGCACTTAACGTGCTCATGCTAATCAATACGTCTACAACTGAAAGAAGTTTACGTTCTTGAAGATAAGGTAAAATGATTTTTATGGGCGGTAACAGGACTATGGGTTATACCCGTCTCGATCAATCAGAAAGAGGTGAAAACAATCACATGATTTTGGAAGAAATACGGTATTTGATACCAAATCTATTCAGTTTTCTGCATCTTCTGTAAAAATTTTAATTTGGCATTGAGATCGTTTGGCGCTTGGAACAAGGATGAGGACTTACATGCAGTGAGAGAAAAGGAAAATGGCAGCGGAGGGTGGTTATCAGTACTTCATCGTACAGTTTGAAGACGGACTTCAGCTAATTCAGAAAACATGGATGAGTCAGGAGCACAATGCAGCTTCCCCCCCCCCCAATTTCACAAATAGCAAGAGATACAACAACAAAGCCATCGAGACGATGGAGGACGTAAAGCATGAGTGGAAACAGTATAGAATTACGATAAATAAGATAAAATGAATTTTATGGGCGGTAACAGCACTATGGCTTACGCCCGTCCCGATACGGGGAAGCCCCTTATCTTTGTCACGTCTAAAAATTGCTGTTAATTAAAATAATAAAAGAATATCAAAGATGAAGATGTACAAGGTCTTCACAATCACCCCACAGGTGTAAATGGCCAGAATAAAAACCAAGCCTGTAAACGGGGCTTTACAAATAAAACAAAACTACACTATAAAACTTAATGGAAGCCTGTAAATGGGACAAGATAAAACAAAACTACACTATAAAACATAACAGCAATGGAGCATAATCATATAAAATAAACGGAAATCATAAAAATCTTCAAAAACAAGTAAAAGATTACCGTTTAAGTTTAGGTTTATACCTAGGTTCCCCTCTCCTTTCAACGAGATTAAAATCTATATCCATCAGGGGGTCCTCAACCATGTCGGAGGACAAAGATGAACTTGGTTGATGGATAGGATCTACAGACTCGTCCTGAGCTAATTGTGCAGCCAAAACGTTCGTCAAAGTCTTAATGCTCGTAGCGAGAGGTGAAGTTCGAGCTAATTTGGAGACTATATAGGGACTAAAAGTAGGCTTAACCCGTGGAGCTCTAGAGCTCTTCACATGTGTTTTTTGTCCCTGACTCTCCGGCGGCATATTGCTAGAAGTCTCCGATTCTTTGGGCGGCTTCGGAGTGTCGTCATGTACAACAGACTCTGTTTGTGTTGATACGTTAACTGTCTGGGTACCAACCGAGACAGTTTTAACTGCTATTTTGGCTACAACATCGGAAAACGCACCAGAGGGAAGGGTGCGCTGAGACTCTTTTACGCGACGTTTTGCATCTCCAGCAGATATTTTCTTTATCACCATCAGCTCTCTAATACGTTTTTCTTCGGTAAATACCGGACAGTCACGCGACCAGGCCGTGTGATCACCCTTGCAGTTAACACACTGAGGTTTCAGTGATGTGCAAGGATCCGCGTATTGCACATACGGCAGAGGTCGCCTTACACGACGTGCTGGTGTGTCCATAGTGCTGGCATTTAAAACACCGGAGCGGACTCGGTATATAACGACGGACAGGTAAGCAATAGAATGCTGCCTTCACGTCCTTGGGGAGCTGTGACATGGAAAACGTCAAAATTAGCAAGCTCGTGGGTTGCAGTTCGCCACTCTTTCGAGTTTTAATGCGTCTAACGTTCACTACACCTTGGCTGGCAAGTTCATTCTTAATCTCTTCTTCAGGGACATCTTGCAAGTCCCAACAAGATATTACGCCCTGACAAAAGTTCAGTTGACGGTGTGGTTCAACTTGAACTTCGAATGGTCCTAAGGTTTTCAGTTTAAAGAGATTAGTTGACTGCTTATTAGTTAACGTCTCCACGAGCAAGGTGCCGTTGCGAAGCTTTTTAACATGCTTAAGTTCACCTGCAACGTGATTCAGTTGTTTTTGTATCACGAAAGGGGATAACCCCTTCAAACCACCTGGATTGTCTGTTTCACTCTTTACTTTAATCACAAGATATCGTGTAATAGACGGTACGATACTTGTCTGTTCCTCTACTTCGATTTTCTCTTTTTTGTCACTGCTTGATGCATTAGCTGTATGCGCCTTCTTACTAACATCAGTGACATTCTCTTCGCTCTGTCTCTTTTTTTCTTTCTGCGAAGGCGACTTATTAGGATATAGAATTACGAGGATATCTGATAAAGCAAGTAACTTCCTTTTCCCCAGAATTTTGCTAAAACTTTTAATTTTCTTTACCAACTGCCACAACTTCATCTGTTTCATTTTATGTGGAATGTACTTAAGAAAGCAATTTTTATATTTTACAAAACTCTGAGGCATTTAAAGTCTCAATGTAACTTAGGTACCAGAGAAAATTAAAACGAAATTGAGTACATTTTCTACAGTTAAGCGGAAATGTATTCATAACAACTGAAATAAATGAATTTTTGAAGTAAATGAATTTCGCTACCTCTCCACGAGATGGCAGATGTGTGAATCTCGGGCACTTTTCTTTCAAAATGGAAACTGCGAGAAAAGTCTCCAGTGTCCTGGCCGTGATTAGAACCCGGACTGCCATATTCGTAAGTAGTCAGGCGCGCTGGGCCACGGATTTATCAGATGCCATTAAAAAAAAAAGTAGTTCTGCACCAAAGGAATTTGATTATTTCTTTGCGGATTGGATATTTCTTTTCATACCTAAGAGCCACTAAAATATTCATTCAAGGCTGGACTACGAAATCTTTGCGTAAACTCAAGCATTAGTTATATCTACAGTGTGTTCCTTGGGAAGGGAATACATTTGTTCTCAATTAATTACAAAAAAAAAGTGAGCTTTTGATTTGTAAAAAGGGGAACTAAGCCAAAAAAATATAGAACTATTGAATGAATTTATGGGTAGTAAACAGTTACCAGAATTTAGCAAGTTCAATCAAAATCAGATTTTTAAATGCTATTATTTTATTTACTGTATGACCATGGTATTCTTATAGGCTATGTAAGTACAATAGATTTTCCCCATCCTGTCGCTCCTCTAATCTTTTACTATTGTTCAAATTAGATTTTACCCATCTTTTTGTGTCTGTATTTTTCAATATAACTGTGTGGCCGATATTACTGTTGTATTCTCTATTAACCGCATCGGCAGAACAGGAGAATATAAAAAACCGATCTTCGAGCAAGCAAAATCAATGGCAGAGTAAGGACTGCAGAGCTACACAAAACTCAGAGGAATAAGACTGAAGCAATTTGTGTGTACAAGGAAGAGACAAAGTAAACGAAAGACGGCAAAATGAAAAGCCGTCTGTGATTGTTACAACACATATGTGTTAAGTTCCAAACATTGTAAGTGAAGACTGTAAATTGTAAATAAAGATATTTTCTATGGGAAAATCCCTGTGTTCTAGTTTCCTTTCTCGTTATACACGAACTTCCACGTGTTTTGAAAGGAAGATTAGTTTCAAGTCTTTGAAGCATTTTGGTATAACCTACTGTCAAAACACGAGGGCCACTATTTATATTTTGAGCCTTGGCAACACTGATTGTATTTAGGCGCAATTTGACGTTTCCATAGAAACGTCTGACATTCATGACCATAACGTACTTCAAATGTTTTGTCAATAGTTTTATTTGTGTTGTTTACGTTGAATTGAAGATTGTGTGACAACAGAAAAATGGAATTAACTCGTGAACATTTTCGTGCGATGATTTTTTACGATTTTCGACGTGGATTATCCAGACAAGAGTGCATCGATCAACTGATTTCCACATTTCGCGATGAAGCCCCATCCTTTGCCACTGTGAAACGCTGGTATAACGATTTTAATCGTGGCCGCCATTCGCTCACTGACGAAATTCGCGAAGGTCGTCCAAAATCAGTTGTTATTCAAGAAAACATTGATGCTGTGCAAAACCTAATACTGCAAGATCGTCATGTGACATACTCTGAGATTGAGGCAACCCTTGGCATTAGTTCCACCAGCATATATAAAATATTGCATGATCATTTAGCTGTGAGAAAGGTTTGTTCTCGTTGGATCCCACATAATTTGCAAAAACTCAAAAAGAAGCTCAGGTCGATTGGTGCACACAAATGCTCAATAAATTTAATGGCGGTGCTTCATAAGATTGTAACAGGTGACGAATCATGGATATATGCATATGAGCCGGAACGTAAACAGCAGTCGACTGTATGGGTGTTCCAAGATGAACCAAATCCAACAAAAGTTGTTCGCGCTCGAAGCACATCGAAACCAATGGTTGCCTGTTTTTTTGGGAAAACTGGTCATGTGGCAACTGTGCCTTTAGAGGAACGTAGAACGGTGAACTTTGAATGGTACACAACAATTTGTTTGCCGGAGGTCTTTGGTCAAATACGGAAAACAAACAAGCGCCGTCGGATCATTCTTCATCAAGACAATGCGAGCTGTCACACATCTCGTCTAACAACCGACTATTTGAACACTCAAAAAATCGAATTGATAGGTCATCCGCCATACAGTCCTGATTTGGCACCCAATGACTTCTTCTTGTTCCCGAATGTCAAGAATAAATTGCGTGGACAACGATTTTCGTCGGCTGAAGAAGCCGTTGATGCGTTCAAAAACCATATTATGGAGGTGTCTCAAGAAGATTGGAAAAAATGCTTTGACAAATGGTTCGAACGAATGCAAAAGTGTATTCACATAAAAGATCATAAAAGAGAGTATTTCGAAAAACAATAAATCAACTTTCAATGACACATTACTGTTTTTTCATTGTTAGGCTCAAAATATAGTGGCCCTACTATATTTTAATATCGCTACTAGTCTGCGTGTGTAATCACATGTTGCAGAAATCGAGAGTGATCGAGTCTCGGCTACCAGCAATACATCTGAGTTTTTGGAAGCAGTGTGTCACAAAACGTGATATACAACTCAGCTGTTGCCAAATGTATAGACTGAATTTCTGTAACAGAGAAACAGATTTACGAAACAGAATACAGCTTTGTGTAAATTGCGTTCAAAATAATGTTGGCCAGAGGATATCAACATTACTCATGAAACTAATGGTACCAGTGACACCAGACTGAAACCACGTAACTAAGGAGGGGGAGGGGGCCACATCAATAATATGCGCATAATCGGGAGATACGGTTTTGATAGATTAATCCCGGCATTCTTAGATGTATTTTCCTAATTACGTGTCATATACTGGACATGGAATATTTTTCTTGACGTAGCCACTCTATTCCTTAGCGGCTGTTTATAATTATGCCAATTAACTATCTGCTGTTTATCAGTGTTTCGTGAAAATCAAACGTAATCAAGGTTAAAATTAAGCTTTTCTGAAAAACTACGAAAAATACAACAGCTTCATCAGACAAAATACGACTGAACAAAATTACATCAGCTAAACATTATTAGATCACTGGAGATTTCTCTCTCTCTCTTTCTCTCTGAGTCCAACCAATCAGGGAACACTTTCCAATTAAACGTTCACTTTTAGATATTTTATCTACTCCAGTCAACAGCTCAGATCCAATTAAAAATTCTCTTTTTGCATAAAATTATGGCTCAAAGCCACCTCACCCTACGTCACGATTCTCGACGCCTAATACTTATCAAGGAAAAGGAAAAACACCTCTCCTGAATAAAATTGCATTAAGTGTGTAACGAATGGTGGTTGTAAAATCCTTAGAGAGAAAGCCAGTACTATTGCCTTATAGAACTTGTTAAAAGCACATTTATCAGAAGCAACGTTCGCGGAGTGTGTTGGAATATGAAAGATTCGTTTCACGGTCTGGGCATGAAAGCATTTTGTAGTAATACGAGAGACATGTTTAAAACAGTGGAAAATTCCTCTATTATAGTGAGGCAGCTTAGTAGTGTATGGGGACATGCTGGATAAAAACACTATTTTTTTTTTCAGGTATTCCTTAGCATCCAAGCTTTAACTCTAGGACCGGCGCCAAGTGACCAGAACATCAAGATGCCTGGATGCTGCAACTTTACAATTTGTTATTTGGTAGCAATTATATATTGTAGCAATTATATATTGTATGTACTTACTAATGTTGCAATTTTCCTTCTATTGCAGGTATGGTAAACTGAATTTCATGAAGATGGAATGGACACAGTGTATAATTTGGCAACAAACTACAACAATCTCTGCGCTACCCCTTGAATGCTCATGGAGCTGTCACATCACCAGTGGCACTGAAATTCACCAGTGATATCACAGTGGATGACCTAATTAGGAATCATGCACAGTGGCACAGATCATGTCATTCACAATTCAATACAAACAGACTGGAAAGAGTAGAAAGAGGGAAAGAGATGGTACCCCTGAAGGCCGGCGCCGACGTCCACACCACTCACTTGACAAGGCCAGCTAAGGAAGATGGAATCCTGCATGAATTTAGAACTCTAGGCACAGATGATAATGTACAGTTTATGGCCAGGGAACTGCAAGATATACAGCTAATGGACAGGATTGAAGGAGCTCGTGACCTTACTCCTTTGGAGGCAATGCATCATCTGGTTTGTCTCGCTGGTTTTCGGAATCGTCATCGCTCTCTAGTAAGACAAAGAGAATGTGCTAGTGATGAAACTGTGAATGTGAGAAAGCTCATGGCTCGAACCTTTGTGGAACTACTCACACATATTGAAAACGAAGTAGAAGGAGGTACGTTTTGCTTCAAATTTGCCTCACTGAGACACCTCTATGAGAAACGTACTTCAGACTTTGGGAGCATATGTTCACCACAAACCCAACATGGCATGAGCACAGATCGAACCGACGACCCCTAGCACGAAAGGTGAGCTCTCTATTATTGATCCACACCGCGGTCCCAAGATTTATTGACGAAAAAAAGACTCTCAACGATGATTTTTTATATACATGGAAAGCACGGCTCCAAGAACTTCGTTGATCTTGCGGGTTTGTTCATCCTGTCACGATGCCAAACTGCTTGAGATGTCTACCATTTGCAACCCGAGATAATAGGATCTTTCTATCGGTTTGCTTATACTAATGCTAAATTTAATATGTCCTCGGTTCATGGCTTCACACAGGATATACCGCTGCCGAACCCTTCAGATGTTTTTTTTTTTTTTTTTGGATGTGTCCAAAATCATTCGTTTCCAAATTCTTGAATGGAAACGATTCATGCGCTCCGTTATATATATTTAAAGGACGAAAGTTGTTCCTAAAGATAAGATAAAATTAATTGTATGGGCGGTAACAGCGCTATGGCTTACGCCCGTCCCGATACGGAGGAAACCCCTTATCTTTGTCACGTCCATCTGTAGCTGTTAAGTAATTAAAATATAGTATATAAAAGCTGAAGATGTAAAGGGTCTTCAGTAAAAAATGAAAATAATAAAACATAAATAAAAATAACAGTCGTAGCATGTTTATCCTGGTGCCACCAGTCGCCAGAGCCTCGTTAGCCTGCAAGCACTGCAGTCTACAGGGTGTACTACGAGGAAGTGAGGTTGGCATTTGAATGCGCTCAGAGCATCACTTACACCCCGAAAGTTGTTCCAATGCAGTTTGCTGCCCATCCCTGCGTCAAAATCAATCAGAAGACCTTGATTATTATATTTGACAAACGCTTCACATAACATGTAGAGAAATAGTTTCACCATCACCAAGAGACTCCTCGCTGTCATATTCTGTAGTGAGACTTGGTGGCTTCCCCTCTTACTATCATTTTGGGGTGCAACGGTTACATCATGAGGGAAAGAGGTCTGAAAGAACTGATGAGCACCATATATG
This sequence comes from Lepisma saccharinum, assembly GCA_022664845.1. NCBI lineage: Eukaryota > Metazoa > Arthropoda > Insecta > Zygentoma > Lepismatidae > Lepisma > Lepisma saccharinum. The sequence continues at coordinate 16,400 of JAGDQP010013972.1, forward strand.
CTCCAACACCAGCTGACAAATGTTGTTGTTCGAGCTCTTTTACTAGTACAAATCAAAAATAATATTGCAGCAAGTCGACGGACGTAATCATGCGGTCCGATGCGTTAGGCCAGCGTCTACAACGTTGCAGGTTTAAAACCCGCCTGGGGCATGGATGTTCGTGGATTTTAATAAGCATTCCACTCATTTAATCGTGACGAACCGAAGTCAGAAATTACTCAAGTGGCCCATACAAAATAAAGTTTATCAAATCTTTTATCTATATCAGTGATGAGAAGCGGGAAACTGTAAATGAGGGAACGAAAGAGTTTCTAACTGAGCCCGTTTTGTGGACTCAAGAAAGTAAAATCCTCCCTCTCAGAGTGCTTACTATGAATATGGGAAAACTCAGCTCAAAGGCAATGGACAGACTGCAGCTCCGTGGATCCAAAATTTCTACCCTGATGAGGGAGTATACTTCAGCTGAACGATAACCTGTTGACTTATGCTAAAGATAACTCGTTAGAACTCCAAACAGTAAAGCAAATCGAACCTTTCATGTCCATTCAACATCTGACAAAATGCATTAAGATTACAGAAATTGTCAAACAAGATGACGTCAGGCGGGAACAACATGAAGATCGTGCACTCAAACATAGTAGAATGCACTTAAAATGTACAGAATCTCCCTGCAAAATTACCGTTATTATCTAATCGGCAAAGCTCTATTTATTAACCTGCAAGTAATGCTGTTTCCAGGGTGCATTACCAAGAGAAGTTGGTATTTGAATGTTGTTACAACAATAAAATCAAGGAAAATATAGCCATGAAACCAAGAGAAATACAAGTCATAAAAACCACGTGTGAGTGGAAGTCAAATCAATAATTATAGTTGCACTAAAACGTGCCTTCAACAGGAGAATTGTCACAAATAATATAGTTGTAGCATGTTTATCCTGGAGCTGCCAGTCGCCAGAGCCTGCAAGCATTGCAGTCTCAGGAATGCACTACGAGGAAGTGAGGTTGGCATTTGAATGCGCTCAGAGCATCTCTCTTACACCCGATGTCGTGACACACAGCACAGTATCGACAACATAAAAACTCTACCAGGTAGATATTCAAACAGACGAAAGGAACAACTGCAATCAATACATTTTTTAACGGTCACTTCCACTTGCACTACTAATCCTGATGTCCCAATCTAATTCACTGCTAAGTTCTAGGTGACATAACCGGCACTATCTCACTGTTACTACCCCTACGACCCTGTTCCCCAAAGCAGGGCATTTTTCTGGCAACACTGCATACACAAGTTTCAAATGTTCGGATCAGCTCATCAGAAACAGCCAGGCTTTGCTAGTGGGTGTGCCCAGTCCGAAACAAGTTGTTTTTCGTTAACTTTCGCTTTTAAATGTTTTCTGGAATGAGCGCATGCCATAGAAATGCATAATAATGAAAAGGTATTGCATTTTAGGTTGTTAAAATGCATACAACGAAACTCGAGAATAATACTGCTGTTGAGAATCTCCCTTTGTGATACTGATAAGTTCTCCTTGCAGACAATGAGATCGCTCAACAGGACCTTTAAACAATTGAGAGGAACATGGAATGAAAGTAAACGGAAATAAAACGAAAGAGATGGTCATTGGAACAACTGGAAGAGAAAAAGAACAGCTTCCAGAATTTGGGAAGTATTATAAATGAGGCTTTGATATGGGAATGGAACACGTGAACAGCAACGGCGAAAAAGAAATTCTGTAAGCATTTCTTCTGCGGATGGATGAATAAGGAGTCGAAGATTTCGATTATTGTTGCATTGTGTGGAGCAGAAACATGGACTCTTCGAAGGAATGAAGAAAACTGAAAGCGTTTGAAATGTGGATATGGCGAAGAACAGAAAAAAAAATCCACTTGGATCCGTAATGGGGAAGTACTAAAGAGAGCAGATGACAGACGAACCATATTAAAGACAAAAGGAAACAAGAATGTTTAGGACATTGGCTGCACATAATGTCTATATTGGTGGATACAACTGAAGGTATTTAAGGAGAGAGAGAACGAGTACAACTCCTTAAAGATAATAAGGAAGATAAATTATCGGCTGAGACAAAGAAAGCCAAAAGATCGGGATGAATGGAGAGGGCTTAGCTTGCCTTGGACCTGCAGCTTTCGGCAGAACACTAACGATGGATGCTTCTATCAAAAGGCAAAAAAAACTATTAAAAAATTCTGCTAAGATCTGAATTTCCGAAAGAAAAAAAAATACTGTCACTGAGGGTGTCTCAGCGACCCCATAAGCAGCTTACGTATATATAATGTAACTGTTTCGAGAGTCGCAGCGGATTGATACAAGTCTCCACTACTCAGTATTAGAATAATATGACACAAAGGAACTAACATTGAATGGACTGAACCAGCAGTTCATGGGGGACGATATAAATACACTACAAATTCAAGCCTGTACTTGTACAAGCCTTCGATCACATAGGCATCCAGGTAAACGTAGTGGCAACAAACAAATGTGATAACGCGAATAGAGAGGATGTAGAAAATAGAAATACCGAGATCAGAAAATAAACGGGTTTAACTCCTTGGGAGCATATGTAACAAACAAAAATACGAGGTGATGGAAGAAATAAGTCGCTTTGAATGTATGTTTCTATTTACTTCAGAAGCTCCTAATATTGCGATTAATACTAAAGTGAAAACTGAAAATTATCTTTGTGCAAAACGGTTATTTTGCCGAAACTACTTTAGGGTTGTGAAAGCTGGAGTACGACCTTGACAGATGAACACAAATTGCGAGTGGCTGAAAATGAGGTCTTGAGGAAGACAGACGGGACGAGATGACCGGAGAATTGAGGGGGTTACATAATGAAGAACTTCACTCATCCGATGTTATAAGAATAACGAAATCACAATGTCTGAGATGAGCAGGCCATGCAACTCGGATGGGGCAAAGGCGGAGATTATATTCCTCGTAGTTGGGAAGCCGCACGGAAAGAGGCCGTTGGGAGGACAATACGGGGAGCGATCTACGATCTATGAGTGAGGTAAAATTTTGTGTACAAGAATTACAAGATAGACTATTGAATAACTTTCCCCTGCCTTTCCAAAAGTGAAGGAGGGTTTATAAAGCAGTAAACGCTAATGCACTGTGGTATTCAACGTGGCCTTCTGAATCGCTTATTTGTTACTGATAATAGGTTAAGGCTAAAAGAAAGCTTCCCCAGCAAAAAACGTAATTGAACATCTAATGACAACGCATGGAGTTCAGGAACTGTAAAACCAGATGGAGTCAGGGGGACAGAAAAGGAAGACCGTGCTCCCAAAAGCACTCAGAATGCTAGGAAATTGTGCAAATGCTGCAGAACCTTCACTTTACCTATCCTTATGATCAGGTCGCCAGTCTTGAAATGTCCAAGCAATGTACACAAAATGAGGCTGGCATTTCAATGTCATTTGAACCATAAAACCAAGAAGAACAGTGGCCATCAAGCCATGCGTATCAGTAAAGGTTAAATAAATAGTTACAATTGCACTACAACGAGCCTTCAAGACGGAGAATTGCTACAATAATACTCGTGTTGCCAGTCGCCAGAACCTCGCAACCAGTGCAGTTTGCATGGGTTTAAAGGATTGGATTTCGAATGCCCCTATTTGAATGACGAAACCAAAAGGACATAAAGCAACATGTGTATATGTGTTAAGTCAGTGGAATGTAAGGTAAATGTATAATCAGAATGGCACTAGACCGTGCCCGAAAGGAAGATCAAAAATAACAGTTGTAGCATGTTTATCCTGGTGCTGCCAGTCGCCAGAGCCTCGTTAGCCTGCAAGCATTGCAGTTTCCAGGGTGCACTACGAGGAAGTGAGGTTGGCATTTGAATGCGCTCAGAGCATCCCTTACACCCCATCTAGTCACACAAAGCACAGTACCCAGCCGGAGCCAAAGTTGCCTAAAGGCTTTACATAAAATTCACATTTACAGCACAGTACCAACAGCTACTCTACGATAAATTCACACAAACAAAAGGCAGAGCTGTCCAATAGATTTTTAATACTCCTGATCACTTGCAATATTATTCCTGATCTTGAAATCTAATTCTCAATAAAACTCTAGCTCACATTAGCGACACCACCTGAGGCGATCTTGCTGCCATCACTTATATTCAACAACGTTTTGTGGATTTTAAAATTGTTCCACAGACTTCTTTCCCCAAACACGCTATTTTCTCAAAATTAAGGACTGCTGCAAGTAACAAGGTGATTTTTACCACACAAACTACGCATGTACGCGTACTACAGGAACAAAAATCGCATTGTTACTAGTTGTCCTTCACTATACTTTTAAACCATAACAAAAGTTCCCCTTTCTTTTTACCGTGTTTCAACAATGACAAAATTTCCAACACTTAAAACCACCATAGGATTTAACCTACCACAAGACATACCAATTATAAAATCTGCGAACTGAGATCTCTAGCTCAAATAAAAAAGCTGTTGTATTCAATTTTAGAGGGCTTTTTTTTTTTTTTTTTTTTTTTTGGTCGTTACTGCAACGTATGGTTGTCTATATTGCAGAAAAGTTTTCACTTAAAAAACTGAAAAGATGGAGTTTTACTCAGAAAAGCCAGCGAGAAATTCTGTCCAAGGTTCATGAAATCACAAATGGAGAGGAAAGTGTTAAATATGTTTGACGGGGAATGACCCCCACACCAAATCTGAAGGCAATTTCTTTGATTTCAACTGACTTCGCTGAGGTGCTAAATCTACGTCAGATGGATTAATCCTCGGGGGACCAAAAGGGGTTAAAAAGTATCCATGCTTTCAAGATTAAGATATTTATACTTGATTAGATTTGACTTACCGCAATATTTTATTTTGTGTCAATAAATGTGTGAAGTTTTTTTTTCATTAAAAGGTTCATTTTTGTCTTTATTTAAAAAGAATAACATCGGGAAATCAGCCGGTGGATACAAAATAACGCCCCTTGATCAAATTGGTTACTTCACAATTTAAGACGTTATTTGTTTTAGCTAACTCCATTTGTATGTTGTTAACTAGTAGGAACTTTGCATCATAACAGGCTGCACATACCTGAAGAAGAGAAACATAAGAGCGCTTCATTCGAATAGGTTTGCGTTCACAGATCCCAATTCCGGTAAAGATGGTGAACTACGTTACTAAGAAAAACGGAAAAGGCTCGTTTTGCTGCTTTCAACAGAACACAAGGATGAAGAGATTTTAGAAACTGATGGAGAATACAAATCAGAAATAAATTTATTCTAAAGGGCAACTCAAGGTGGCTTGCTCAAAGCACAATTCCGTGCAAAATATGCAGCAGATCTGTTATGTGGAAAACAGTGAAGTGTTAGATAAGTTATGCCCATTGTAGGCATTTTTATAGCAATTAGTGATAGCTCAAAATAAAACAACTTCAACACTAAATCTTCAGTACATTTTTGCACTGAACAATATAACATGCTCATGCAAAGTTAAAACATTCTATGAAAACTTACGTTATATCTATTTAAAAGCACAGAAAAATATTTGGGTGCACATTCTTAAACCCGCCCCCCCCCCCCCCCCAAACGCTGAGCAAAACTGAGTGGAGTTCCGCGAAAAAATGCAGAGGCCGTTAATAAGAGAAACTTAATCACTCAGAGAAGCAGAAGCTCCAGCATAGAGATGTCAATCCGTTCGGCTCGAGCGGCGCTCGACTCACTGTAACCGAGTCGCAGCGTGAGTCTCTCTCTGAGCAGCGACTCGGCTTGACTCGAGCACATAGGGAGCGCCGACTCAGCTCGGCTCGAGCACGACTCGATTCGAGCAGTTGTGGCCACTAACTCAACTCGACTCGAGTAGGTACTGAGCACCGACTCCACTCGAGTCTGACCGAGTCGTTGACATCCCTACTCCAGCAACGAACCCAATCTGAGTTCAGGGATTCAGATTGGGTTCAAGTAGCTAAGAATTGATTCAGCGCACCCATTACAATCTGATGGCTATACGCAAAATTTGCAAAATGAACTTAATGCATCAGAAGTACAACAAAATTTCACGAACCTAATCTTACTTAAATAACCTTCATTAAACATGTCATCTACTAAATTAAGAATTAAAAAGGGGATAATACAACCCTCATAATATTAATAATGGGACAATTCCACGCCAGATCATCACAAAAAGGGAGTTTATACATGACCTTCTAAGATTTACACGAAAAATCGTAGAACGGCAAATGACATATATTTACGTATATTAGTAAAATATTAGCCCTCAGCGATATTCATATAACAGGGTTGCCAACATTAGAAAAAAACAAAAAAAAAATAAGTGTACAAGGTCAACAACAAAAATCGAAACTTAGCTTCTAATTGTCGTAGAACATTCATCTGGGACCTGTTTTCAAGCTAAGAAAAATTTTGATTAAAAAAAACATTACAATATTGAATTTTTCATTTCAAGGTTACATGAAAAAAACTTTGATCCTGAATATCTAAAAGAAATGAACTTCAATTTTATTTGGAATAAAGTGTATTTTGGTACTAGTTTCATTTTGGGATGACTGACCTTGGGAACAGAATTAAAGAGATATTTAGTATGGACTTAAACCCTTCTTGCACTAAACATGCTTAGTGGCAAGTACGATAAAACTCTTGTCGGGACACAAATTATTCCGATTTTCACATTTCCTAGTCGAAGCATCAGAAATATATTATTTGATATTTTTAGTTGTACAGGAATAAAGCAAGGTTGATTGATTTAAATCATATGATCTTTTTTAAAAAAAAAAAATTATTATTCTTTTTTTTTAAGTAGAAATAAAGAAAGTGAAGTATTCTTAATAATTTTGTGGTTTGAATCACATGTAGGCTCTAAAATTCACCTTCCAGTCCTTATGTGATAAAAGGTTCTCATGATGAACATCCAAAGGTATGGACCTACAATTTTAAGAAACTATTTGATAAGTTTATTTCAGGTTACATGCGAAATTTTAGAAGAGAACATAGGAACCCAATTCACATTATACGTTTAAAATGTGTATTACAAATATGTTAATTTTTGTAATACGTATGAAAACTAACACTCAGGAAAAAAAATCCAGTTTTGGTTTACAAAAACAAAAATAGTTGTTTCGTAACATTACCTACTTTTTATTACGCAAAATGTATTGATATCAAATTATTTAACTTCTTCACAACTTGCTAAAAATTATTTATTCTTAATGGAAGTATAAAGTTTACCTATGTGTATGCTGAAGAATGAATATGCAGAACTGTATACACTATTAATTTCAATGTATTAAATTGCTTTGAATTTTATCCAAAGGCTTTGGGCAAATTTGGATAATCCCGAATGGATGATGATGATAGAATTGGTGGAATGAAGAAAGCGGGAGGAAACGAAAGAACCCTGAAGAAACCCACGCACATCGTTTTCATTCAGCACAAAGTCCACACGGCACGAGCCGGGATCGAATCGGGGACCAAACGGACCGGAGGTGAGCGCTCTACCACTGAGCGGCCGCGGGTTAAAGATAGCTCTCATACTTTATGGAATGTATTGTCATAAGATGTTCCCAAATTGATAATACAATTCTGACAGCTGAAAACTTAACTGAAATGAATTCAAATATATCTTAGAAAACTTAAATCGTGGAACATTTCGTTTGGGAGATGTAAGCGTGGAAAAGAATGCAATTGCGGTTATAAAATTTGCTGTTACTTAGGAAAGAAGGCACAGACGTCATTTTTAGAAGGAAAGCAGATACGTCGAAACATTTCTTTTTCGAACTTACTTAGGGTGTATACACCTCTGAAACCACTTCATTCATCCTGTACGGACGAAAGTAACGTAGAAGTTTCCTGCATGTTGACTTTCTTTTGTAAAATATACCACAAATAACGCCGTATCTTCTTTCCTCTTCAAAACTATTACAATTTGTTTTAATTGGCCACTTTTCATGGCTATCTTCCGTAGCGAACACCACATATTCGTAAACTTTACTTTAGTGTTTAATGGCTAAGGTATTTGAAAAGGAAAGAGTGACTTAGTAGCTGTATTAGTGCCGCAAGCTATTTAAATAAAAAAAATAAAAATATTTTTTGTAACACTTATTATGCCCGAGAGCCATTTTATTTTACTTTTTATAATTTTAAAGCAGGGTTGATTTGTTAAAATGAAAGTGATTTAAATCACACGATTTAAATCAAAAATATATATATTTTTTTTTAAAAAAAAAGTAAAAATAAAGTGCAGTATTGTTAATCGTTCTGTGATCTGAATATGTAAGCTTGAAATTTACCGTTTAGTCCTTACGTGATTATAGGCTCTTATGATGTAAACCAAAACCAAAGTGATCGACCTAGAATTTTAACGAACTATTTGATTGTATAATTTCATATTACACGCGACATTTTAGAGGAGAACGTAGGAACCAATTCAGATTATAAGTTTACAATTTGTATTACAGATGTGTTTATTTTTGTAATACGTATGAAAACGAGCACTCGCTTTCTGCGCGCGTGCTCACGGGTTCAAATCCCGCCAGTCTATTGCATGGAGTGGTTCGGACCCACTTTAACAAAATCTGTAGGTTCTGTCCTTAGAAACTCACCAGCCGTTTAGGACGTTAATAACAATTCACTCACATATGGCAGCGAACACACAGAAAACAGAAAATCAGTTTTTGTGTAGAAAACAAAAGTTGTTGTTCCGTAACATTACCTACTTCGAGTATTTGTATCAAATTATGGATTTCTTCACAAACTGCTCAAAACAATTTATACTCAATGGAAGTATGAAGTTTACCTATGTGTATGATGAAGGATGACAATGCAAAGCTGCGTATCCTCTGTTCATTTGACTGCATTAAATAGCTCTCATTGAATTGAATTTTATTCAAGACCTCTCGACTACTTTGGATTAGACCGATTGGATAATAATGGCAGAATTGCTGATGATCAAAGTGGGAGGAAACAAAAGACTGAAAAAAAAAAAAACACACACGGTTTTTATTCACAAGACCCACATGGCACGATCCGGTATCGAATCGGGCCCCCACGATCCAGAGGTGAGCGCTATATCACTGAACGACCTCGGCTACAAAATAGCTCTCATACTTTATGGAATTTTGTCTTGGGGTGTTCCTGAATGGATAGCGCAATTTTGATGGCTGAAAAGTAAATGAAATGAACTAAGATTAATCTTAGTAAACTTAAATCCTAGAATACTTCGTTAGGAAGATGCAGCCTGGACAAAAGAGACAATTGCGATTATAGAATCTGCAACTGCTTAGGAAGAAAGGAAGACACAGATGTCATTTTAGAAGGAAAGGTGATACGTAGAAACATTGTAAATTGTTTCTTTTTCGAAGTTAATTGCGGTGTATGCCCCTCTGAAACCATTCATCGTGTATCGACGAAAGTAACGTAGAAACTTCCTACATGTTAACTTCCTTTTGTAAAATATACCGTAAGTTACGCCATGTCTTCCTTCCCTTTCAAAATTATTCCAAGTTGTTGTAATTCCCTATTTTCCATGATTATCTTCCACAGCGAACCCCACATAGTCGTGAATTTTACGTAAGTTTTTACTGGTTAAGGTATTTGAAAGTTATTTCAATCAAAAATCTTGATTTAAAACAAAAAAATAGATTTAAATTTAAATATATATATATCTTAAATCATGATTTTTTTCAACGATATTTAAAGCAATGTTTTTCAAGCTAAGGTACGCGTGTTTGTTGCACAGATGCAGCATAAGTGGTACCCATGTGCTGAGTATTTGTTAATCTGAAAAATGACGATTCTTTTCAGTGTTACTTTCAGTCCATATGAATAAGAAAGACCTTTCGCGTAAGTTAATTAAAAATTGGACTGAATCTAAAATTAATTTATACCTTCTTAAGAAGCGTACGTAAAACGTCGATTTTTATGGCTTAAATAAAATATTTTCAATGCCACTACTCCCAGAAACGCCTTTCTATTGACGGATGCAGGTGAATTTTTAAAAAGTCTTTGTTAATAATAAGAAAAGTGGAGTTTATTTTAGCTAAATCAGTAGTAATTTTTGAGCTCAGAAGTTCACAAACGGTAATTTTTTTTCCCGTGGAAGTATCCTCTACCCTCAGATCTCCGAAGCAGAGCCAGTTTCGATTTTATTGAAAAAAAAAAGGGAGGCATCCTAGCAAGCAGAGTCATTTAAGAAGTGTGTGAGAGACAATGCATGTACGAAATACATTAAGGCTGCCAACCATTTGACATGAAAGGACACAGCAGCATGCAACCATGGACCTAACTAAACAAACTGCTACATTTGACGAGTGATCAAATGATTTCTGATGATGAAGAAAACAAATTAACTTGAATGGGCGAAACACGAAGATTATATTTCATCGTGTTCAGTGTTAGCGAAACAATCAAGTCTTTAGTAAAACTGTCTGTAACATGTATTTTCAAAGTCTAAACATAGCTGTTAAGTAACTAAAATTATAAAATCATGTAAAAGCTGAAGATGTAAAGTGTCTTCAGAAAAATAAAATCGTGGTAAAAACTAAAGATGTATAGAGTTCTTAGCATTAGTTAAAAACGTGAAGGCTGTAAATGGGCCTTCACAAAAATAAAATAATAATACTACATAAAACTTAACAGCTAACCAACACAATCATCTCAAATAGACGGAGATAAACCTGTCTCTTGAACAAACAGAAAAACTCTTCGCAGAATAGCCGATTCATCCCCTAACAATGACGCAATGTCATTGGGGATGTTAGAATGTTGTCTGAGATTATGATATCCGGGGCAATCCAAAAAGACGTGACGAATACTTAAAATTCCATTGCATTCACTACAATGCGGAGGGTCCATACGTCGCAACAGGTATCCGTGTGTCAGCCGACTGTTTCCTATACGTAGACGACATAAAAGGACTTCTTCACGCCTACTATCTCGGCAAGATGATTTCCATGGAGCAACAGTTACCTTAATTTGTTTCAATTTTTTAACAGCAACGTCATCCCATCGTCGCTGCCATTCATTCCGCGTAACCTGTCTATAATATATCAACATGTCCTGAAATGGGACATGTTGGATATCAATGTTAGCTCCTAAAGAGGCCTCACGTGCAGTCCGAATGATTATTATATCATAGACCCCATAACAGATAAGACTTAGCGCGCTTCCCCATTTCTAGCTGCGCTAAAACTAATGTTTTTTTTTTTGTTTTTTTTGTACAGGAGCACGTGCTTTTGAAGGCTTCCGCTAGGTAGCGTGATAAGTCTATTATCGGTCAAATTAGGACAGTAATAATCTGGTTTGTTTATATATTTTACTGATGATAGAAATAAGTCCCATGTTAACCAGGAAGAAAGAAAAAACATAATTTTTACCCGGAAAAATATAAACACCCACATAAAAACCCATTTTGAGAATTTTCCCCTGAAAATAAATACCCGGGTTTTTTAGATCTCTAAGTATGGATAATAAGGTCTATAGTCTTGATGCCTTTTAAAGAATGTATTGACAACGGCAACCTTCAAAAGAGGGAGAGTGTGTTACCGGTTCATAGTTTAAAGTCATTGTTAGAAAACCTGAAACGGGTTTTTACTACCTGTAAAATACTAGCAGTTAATTTCTTTGACTTTCGAAATATTTTTCACTTTACTCCAGACATGTGTATGTATTTGGGGAGGGGGGGGGGGAGAGTAAAGAGAAATGAAAGACTATTGTTCTCCCATTTAAATCGAAATTTCAAAACGTCCAAAAGTAGTGAACCAAAAAAGCCGTGGATTTTCTTATACAGCTTTCCCCCGAGCTCTTGCATATCTACCCAACTGACAGCATTTTCGCGTTTGAAATGGGCAGAATTGCTGTTTTTCCGTACCAGTAGAAGCTGTACGCAAACATCTGTTAATAGCATTTACTTAAAAAAAAAATCTAAATGCAAGTTATTTGCCCCAACTATGGAAAATAGTGTAAAATCACCATTTTAGACCAACTCATTTACCTGCAAACTGCTAGTGTGGAGTAGAGTGATGGACTAAGGAAGATTGGTTCATATTATAACTGTCGGAAAACTATTGTATGCAATTATGGAAGTTTGAACTAACTGGTGGAGAGGGAACTGCACATCAAAACCCAATTTAAATCAGAACGTATAAAGCGGTGAGCATGGTAGGGAGAACACACGCTTCCCAGTAACATTAGTGAAGTACGTCAGCAGTCCCTCCTTCGCAGTAAAAGCCTAAGAAATAAAATCACTCGGAAACCGGTGACGAGCAACTGTCTTCGCAGCTAAGTGGTGAGAGCGTGTGACCAGTGTGCTAGTGGATCCTGGAATGAAACCCGGTCATCTCAGCTTCTCTTTTTAAAGACCACTGGTTAAGTTAGGTTAGGAAACTCAGCTTAGGTTCCTTTCATTTATTTAAACGCACTCCAAACATTGATTATAAAATTCACTTAGAAGATCCTGTACGTTTTCAGTTTTCTTCTTGGCGGTTATGTATATAAGGAGGGAGGCACAATTCAGTTTCAGGCTGAGTTAGTATAATATTTTAGGCGTGATTTTATACAGGGTGTTCATGAACAACATCGACAAACTTCTGGACGTGATTCCTCACGTCAAACCAAGACGAAAGTTCTCCTGACAAATATTTTCGTAGTGTAAATAGTTTCGGGGCTACAGGCGTGGAAAATTGAAGTTTGGAGCTTCATATTTCTATCACCACGAACAGTAGAGCTGATGAGCCATGGCATCCTCAAACATTTTACAAATGTACTATCAAAATATGCATATTTCAAAATCCCGCAATGGTAGCGCAAGTCATTCCCCATAAATTCTCTGAAGTAAAGGTGGGCCGAAATGAGAATGAATGGAGCGGTTTTCCAGGAGCAAACAATAATTCGTTTGCGCTAAGTCGATATCTCAAGCAGAGTCCACCTACCGAACGATTTTATAATGCGTGGTTGTATAACAAGTAAGAGTAGAAGAACGTTCTATTTTATTTGTTATCAAAGTTTGAATATCTTTGCCCGACTGGATGCTAGAGATAACGTTTGCCCATAGAGTTTAAAACCTCTCCACTAGTCAGGCTTGGCGCTACTTGAAAGTTGAGCGAGAGAATGTGCGAGTTTCCAGTGCGCGTGGAACAGCGAAAAACACGTTGACCTATTCATGTTCTACTGCGGTGGGTGCGAGTATTAAGTGCCGTATGGATCACGTATAATTAAATCTACCATGACTTCAAAACGAAACCATTTTACTTCTCTCGACATTGGGTCGTTGATATTATGTTAGCGAAATACGTGCCATTCATAACACGATGTCACAATTAGTATTCCTCCGCATGCCTCCATGTTTCCGCCTCTTGATGAACAAGAGTGTGTATTTAAGGAAATAATCATAAATATGGATCTTCTTGACTCTTTTTCGATTGTTGATTGACGCTAGATCTTTTGTACAAAAGCCTGCACCCAGAAAAGAATAAACTAATAAGAATTGAAAACAGGAAGATAAACTCGATGTTCGATTGGCCACCAACTACGGAACTGTTCACTTATTCCAGTAAATTATGTTAATCTTTACTGGTTGTGGATCGGAACTTACCCGAAGCAATTATTTTAGAGAACCTAAAATATCGGGAGGAGCTGAACTCTGGTTGGTCTGCCCAAAAAATCTAAAAATTACGGAGAAACGTCCTATTTTTCTTAAGTGAATAGAAATGCTCGAAGGCAAAATTTAACAAAACTTAAAGACTCTTGGGAATATGAAATGTAAATAAAAGTGCGAAATGTAAGTAGGACTATTTAGGTCCTTCCGCGTTAGGGGGCGGGTAGTGTGAGAATTGCGTGTAATAATAAAATCTGATTTTAACCAACCCGTCCTAGTTTCCTCGACAATGTTGAATTAACATGTGGCCCGAAAAATGACAATTTACAGAAGAAATTTAATGTTTTCAACCTGAGGAGAATTTCTGAAACATAAATCTCAACAAAGATTCGAATCATCAAAGACTGAAAATGAAAGTGGGAGAGTGAAAAGTACTCAAACTAGTTAGCAGCACCAGCCCTCAGGCCGAGCTCATGATGAGTGTTAAACGCCATGTGTATCGTATACAATGACCTTTTCACATTCTTTCCTTTAGTTCACAATGGTTCGTGGTGTCATCAAATCTCTTGGAACGGTAATTGAACTCATTTACCGACTTCATAGAATGATGAAATTTTGCAGAGCGACGTTAAGTCCGGTGACATTCCTTTTTCTATTGTTACTCACATGGATTTCTACACTTTAAAAGCAAATTTCATTATTTTTTTCTCACCTTCTTTATCGTAAAATAACTACTAGTCTGAGTTTTCCTGGTTGCATAACACTTTAAGAGTTGTCACCAAACATTTAGCTTTGTATCAGAAAATGTATCCGAACATCGAAATAACTCGAAAAAAAATTATAAACTTTTTAAACAAGCTCTTTTCTTAATCATATCGTGCTAAAAATTAAAAAAAAAATGCCTATGCATGACTAAAATGAAAAGAATAGGGCGCGTCATTTCAAGAATTTATAGCGACTGTACATGAGAGCGCCCCATGCTTTTCCTTTTAAGCTTGCATTTTATTTTTTTTTAATTTTTATGTGCGAACTGATTAAGAAAAGACAGTCTTCAAAAAGTTTTATTTACTTATTGCAAAAGTTACGAGCAAAGTTTTCTATGTTGACAAACACTGATTAACAAAAACTGTTGTCTTCCATGGCTAATTCAAATTGTTTTATTGCCGGAACATTAATATAGTTATATACAATGTATGGCATCGTCATTTTGGAATATAGTTACATTCATATTTTGGAGCTATTTTCAAGAAATTAGTCTACAATATAAACAGCCATGGCAGTTAACTTACGCTTCATAACATTTTTAAATGCTGTTGTTTCTAGGTCTTTGATTTTCTTTGGAAGATTATTATATAGCTTTTTACTCAACTTAAAAAAACTACTGTATTTGTTGTTGTACTTAAATTACATTGACCAATCCTTACATCTGTCCTATGCCTTTACTTTCCTTAATTCATGTTACATGATTTAGTAAGACTGACAAGTGTAGCCGGATACTGGTAACCCGTGGCTGGAAACTGGGGAAAGGGGAGTTTTCTGCAACCTGAGCAGCTTTATCATTACGCGTTACAAATATATTTCTTCATTTTATACAGCGTTAGTTAATACATGACAAAACCCAAGCTATATACTGGCTCAAATATTTTCATTATTTTATATCTTTTGTGCGGATTTCTATACAATTCTTACGTGAAACAAATGTTTATTTTATACAGCGTTATTATATGACAAACCCCAAGCACCATACTGGCACAAATATTTTCGTTTTTTATATCTTTTGTGCGAATTTCGGGTTAACTATAGTAGTGACGCACCAATTTTTAGAAATTTACAGGAGGAATTGAGATAATTGTGTGATGTTTGAGAGTATTAGGGAGGTAAATATTGATGTTGGCAACATTTGAAGTGACTAATGATATAGTTTTAGTGTGTTTTGAAGATCTTTTAGGACGCACTGGTGTTGTGGAGGAAAAAAATATTTTGCGTAGTTACAGTTGTAGTCATGTGCAAGGCGGTAAGGCAGTGTTGAAATGGCGTGTCTTTGTGATGATTATGACATTTCTTGCGTTATTGTTATTGAATGTTATGGAAATGACGAAGGAAAGTGCATTTTGAAGGTTATTTACCAGAGTATTTATGTAAGGAAAGGAAAAGGCCCAGAAACCATTGTACACGACTTTCTAATGGAAATTGGGAGAGTTAACACGCCTGTGTGCTGAAGGTAAGTGTGAATATGTGTCAAAATATATTTTCTAAAGATACATGACCGCACCTAACTTTACCTAACCTCCACGTTCATATGTTCAGTAATTTAAGATAATTTACGAAAAAAGAAAGGAATGTGTTTAAAGTGATTTTGGTTTGGTTTTAGTGATTTTAAAATTGGTGTGTCACTACTGTAATAATGTCCAGATTTCTGGCATCAAACTTCGAATTTTCGTGAAGTGACCAGAAACTTGTGCCGCCACCCTACACATACTCCACAGTTACTCCAAGTCCTCCACATGGCGGAAATTCATATAGTCCCGCGTACATCTACGTCTTTTAACCTCATTACACTGCTTCATAACTCCAAAGCTTATTGTAAATTGCGTTTCAACACGCTTTCCTAACATTACTTTTCTCCTGTAAACAAGTATCAACTAAACAATAAACCATGTGCATTGCTAATTTTAACAACTTCTTATATACGATTAAAAAAATTAAACGCTAGATAAACAAATGAGAAACATACTAAGCACTTACCAAACTTATGTTGCACACAGAGTACGCTGCGACTAATACAAATTTAAATCAATTTTCAATTGCAAAACAACGTTCTTAACACACTTTACCTAAACAAAGGAACGCCATCAAATTCACAATCTTGAAATTTAAAAAACAAACAAAAGTAACCGGCAGTAATGTTGCCAACTGCATAGCTGAAAAACGTACCACAACAAAAACGTCGCTAGAACGCGCTACATGAAATTTTGAAACTCGGTAGCAAAGGTGCCGAACAAATTGAGGGCGCAAGAATGCTTCACTTCGGCGGTATGGGCTGCCGAAAGCGTGGTAAAATGAAATGTAGAGCTTATGTGGCAAGATATCCTCAAATACTTCATACCTTCTCTATCTAAAAATGCATATTTCAGAACTGCGCAAGGTATTCTAAAGGAAAGGGGACTCTCGGAAATTTTTGTAGCAAAGCTAGCCATCAAAACCAATTAAGTTATGCAATTCGGCGATTAGATGCTAACGAGAGGGGTTAGAAGATTATTAAAAGCACTACTTCTGTTCTGTTCTGTTCTGTGCTGCGGAAAGCAGCTTTAAGCTCAGCCCCAAAAAAGCACTAGTTCTAGCAACAAAAACTCTACATTAGCAATTTTAGCATCGCTGACCGACAGTGACGCATGAGGACGAGGTCAACGCTGCCAACTACCTCATAAAATTTGGGAAGCGCCAATCATAATAGTAATGACGGTCGTAACACAACGTTTAAAATGACTGTATTTTATTGGTATAATAAAAAGAACCGAAACTGACCTAATCTATCTTA
The DNA here is from genome assembly GCA_022664845.1 of Lepisma saccharinum. Classification (NCBI taxonomy): domain Eukaryota; kingdom Metazoa; phylum Arthropoda; class Insecta; order Zygentoma; family Lepismatidae; genus Lepisma; species Lepisma saccharinum. The sequence continues at coordinate 33,531 of JAGDQP010013972.1, forward strand.
ATCTTTCCTAACATAGATATGATAATATAAAAATGTTTTGACACGAAAATTGAAGAGAAAATAGAATTTGACGTCTTATGACTTCCACTGTCATGACTATTATGATCGGACGCTGCTGTGGCGGGACTCTCACAGCCGTATTCAGGAACGCTTTTTAGAGTGAGTAGCGCTGTACGAACGAGTGACTACCAAAGTTAAAAGATTGTTAATAAGAATTTCCCGCCCGCGAGTTGTATTTATTTTGTATGGTTTTAATAATTGTATCTGATGCTCCACTGCTTTTTGCATTGCAAATTTATTTCCTTTGAACTATGTTCGATTAATTTCGACACAAATCTAAACCTGATTTGTTTTCTTTGTCTGCATAAATTCATTGTGACGATTACTCGTTAAACTTGCTTTGTATACTTTATTGTATATGGGCCACTTCAGTAACTATGAACTTCATCGGGCGTCACGATGATATGAATGTAAGGCTATTTAAAATATTCAATCATCTATGCTCCAGGTGGGATTTGAAAACGCTGCCTCATGAATAACCGTCCAGTCCAGCGCCCTTGCCCACACGGCTAACGAGATAGGCTTATATCGTTCGTTCGTAAGTGTGTCATAACCTGAGATGCGCAAATTAAATAGAAGTGTTTCAAGTTTAGGTTATCGGAACTTAAAGCTCTAAGGCCGCCGAGGAAACTATGATTATCGTGGGCTCTCCTCTTTCCAGTTCTCCTTTCAACCCAGCCATAGCCTTGTTGATAAAGTATTGACCTCGTTTTCCTCTGCCTGACAAGGCAAATACTGGGAGGGGTACATTGAATTAGGCCTAGTTAAATAACTTCCCTATTGTCAAACACCAGTAGGCCTATAAAATTACAATTATGAGAAATTAATCTGAAGTTTGTGATGGAAAGTGTTCTTCTTGTATTTATTTAAGCCCCTTTAGACAACTTTGGCTCAGTCCACGATAAATATGGGGGAGAGGATGTTGGAAGAAATTGGACCAGGACCTACTGAGAAGGTTTCATCACCACATTCGCGTGATACGAGAAAACAACCCCAATAGAAGCCTCAGACAGGAAATGCGGTAACTGGGATCCTACAACCTTTCTATGCCAACGCTAGTAAAACTAAGTGAACTCGATACTCAATGATAATGGAGTGTTTGACATTTTTATATTTATAATTATTTTCTACATTTGGGGCCCATCTTGCACTGCCCACTTCGTGGGCCGTGCGCCACAAGCAGTTGTTCGCTCTTTCTGATTTGAGATAGGCTGTCCCTGCAGATTCTCGGATTACCGAAATTGTGGCAATCCGAGAAGCTTGTCTGTTCCCTAGTCTATTGACATAGGTTTGTGGGAAACTTTACTTTGGACCAGGCGTTCAGAATGTAATCCTGATGTTGTTTCCACTTTCGTTTGGATGGCGCTTGCACATGTTGTAGCTATTTCTTTATTTCGTACGTCACAAATAACAAACAACATTAGGGAACGTCACAGACACATAGTATAAAACATGGACAACACAACATAGACTTGACTTCAGTAGAACTGCAATTCACCCCACAAATTCTTGATTGAATCCCTCAGATTAAAATTGATTACGTTAAAAAATCGATAGAAATCGTGCAAAACTCCACTTACCCCTCCCAATTTTGACTTTAGACCACCCCAAACTGAAAATCCTGGCGGAGTCCCTTAAATAAACGCGCATTTGGAATCCGTATAATCTATAATGGGAATTTACCCTCAGTTATTCTATTATCATAAATTTAGTTCTTCACTGCATGAATATCATAAGAACTAACTTCTGATTGTGTCTCTGTTTTCCTACTTTTCGCGTATTCATTTTAATTCACTTAATCACAAATACGCCAACTTATACTCACAAAGAAACTTTCTGAAAACATCAAATTGAAAAACATAAATGCCATTCCTTTATTTATTTTATTATATTTTTAATTGCTAGCCTAAGTCAAGCATAGGTTATTTTCCTGCTAATGGGCTACACCCTCTACGTGGGATGGAATATTTGTAGGAATTTAGGGTTCAAGTTAGGTAGTTAGGCTAAGGGAGGTTAAGTTAATATTTTACTGTATTCTTTATTTTCTTTCAATCTGGATTATTATGAGCTGATTTCATAATCATTATGTTAGGTGTATTTGCATAATCTAGATTATAATGAGGTATGATGGTGAAGTGCACTTAACAGGACAACACTTTGGCACGCAGTAGACGAGTGAATGAATTTCTTCTGATCTAGGGTTGCTCTAGATCTTCATGAGGCAGATGGGCTCTAGCTTCGAGATGGTTGCAGTGCAATATATGAAGGCGCTACGATGAGGTATGTTTTGTACGCTATGAGTCCTTCATCTGGTGATTTGGTAGTATTTTGAACTGAAAGAGTGTAAAGAGTTGTTGTTGGCGGTGCTGTGTGATAATGTCATGTAAGAGAGGTGATGTGTTTTAAGTCTCGTTTGGTCAAGTACTTGGTGCGGAGTGTTTCTATATGGAGTAACAGATATTAAGTAGTCTTAATAATTTAGATAGATAGTATATTAATTCAGTCTTTGTACTTACCTCATTTAATGTTCGAACGGGAAAATAAGTGAATTTTCTAACAGAAAAATATATTGATAAATTTTGATAAGTTTTTCTTGAAAAATTACACCAGCAATGTTCTGTACCTGGCTGTACGTACATTTATATACAATGCGCAACTTTTTACTTTTTAAAAGTCAGCGGATGAAAATCGGAAGATTCCAGGATAGCACATTAATTTTACAGTAATTGGCTGCAATATTGGCATTGCAAGTCTCCAAACTTGCAGCAAACATTGCAGGTATGGAAACGTGCTACAAACTTGCAGCAAACTTACTATTTGACCGATGCCAAACTTGCTTTAAACTTTGCACGCTAAACTTACTACAAACCTTTTAGAACAAAGGAGCTACATGCCTTGCTTTTAAAATACATAGACCAACATAGAGCCTGTAGCGAGAAAAGATTTCTGTCTGCAGTGCGATTCGAACTCAAGACCTTCAGGGTTGTTTGTTGTTCGCCACTCTACCACTCCTCCACGGGTTGTTCTGCTGAACGAAGTACATTTTACTAGTCCTTTTATATTACGAAAACTGCTTCTGGAATCAATTCCTTTATGTAGACTTTAGTTCCAAACTGGGAAAGCTTGCATTGATTCTGTTAGCGTAGAGCTATGAAGAAGGCTGTGTCGTAATTTTTCACAAGCGAATCACCTGAAGAGTAACATAATGATGTGTACTTCACTGCTCGAGTCGATGGCATTTCCGAAACAAACTAGCTTCCAATTTTACATCGAACGAACTGGCTGACAATCAGGGTTCGACTAGCCTTGATTTCTCCTTAGAGTGATAAACTAACAATGTTTGTAGGAAGTTTGGCTTTCCAAGTTTATAGCAATTTTGGGTTTCTAAGTTTGTTGCGTTTAGCATGTCAACTAGCAAGTTTGCTGCAAGATTGTACCAAGTTTGCAGCCTTGCAATGCCAATATTGCTGCAAGTTTAATGTGCTATCTGACCAACAGGCACGATAAGCAAACCAGCGCTCCCTGTACTTATACAGTTTCACATCGTCATTTATATATTACATTTACTGCAAAAGTGAAGCAAGTGCTAAAGAAAAGCTTTTTTACGTAAAGGCGTAACCTATTTTTGTTCACATTGCATTTCAATAAACTAAAAATTTCCTGCTTTTCCGTTGGTCCATTGATAACTCTGAATAATAAAATTTGCCTGTTTATTTCTCTTCTAGTAGAATGTATTACACTATTGTTTTTCTAGCAATTTTATAAATAGTATCTGTTTGAATTGATATGTATAATTTTAAAAATACAGAATAATTGTAGGGGAAATCAACACTCTTTGCGAAACCGAGATTTTGATGGCATTATATACATTAAAATGTCTAATGTGCTATTGCCCCCATAAAATTCATTTTATCTTTTATCAAAATGTCTGATGCAGCTAAATGAAGGTAAAGCACTTATTCTTTGTGTTTGTTGTAGATTTATGCGTAGGAATCACAGGAAAAAATGGATCCATATACTATAATGTTTACCAGATTAAATTTTCTTTTGTCTCTCCTGTAAAATTTGCTGGAGTGTAGATTGTAGGTTTTGCTTTCAAACTCCACAATTATTGTAAGAACTATTTGGAATATACAACACTAGCAAAAAGGATTCCCTAATACACAAGCATATTCCTATATACGCTTCTAACGAAATTAATAACATGTAATCATTAATATTTGATAATTAAATAAAATAATTAATCCCTCTATATTACTAATTTCCTTTTATTTGTTATAGTAAAACCTAGTATATGATACGAGGAATTACATAGAATGTTTTCAATATGTGTTCCGAAAGACGAAGGTTAGCTTATGATCGATCATTGATTTGTGTCCTCCTTTTCAAAATACTGCAATCTATTTTACATTCTAAGCAGACGAAATCTACATTTCTCTTGACCAAGACATTGAGTATGGTTACATAAAACCTTCCCACTAAGGAAAGAAAGGAGGAAGACCCTTTAAAGTTAACTGAAAGATATATAAAATTCTCTTTTATGGCCAATAATTACTTGTATTTGTGTCTCATTAATACTCACATGTATATATAGTATACCAAACTGACAACTAGCAGATCCGGGTTCCTGTCTCTGTCACGGTGGATGTCAATATTTCTGTGTTCATTTCAATATTTACCATACAGAAAGTAACTTATGAAAAAGGTTATAACATCTATTAACCTTTTAACTGGGTGAACCGCTTTGACGTGTCATAGGAGATCTTACTGGGGCAACCGCCTATAAGCGTCATGTAATTTTTTTTCTGGCTGTATCTCCCGTATATAAACATTGCATTGTGAGGAAATCTCCTGCCCAGGGGTGGATTTCTGTTTCATTATTTGACCTAGCCCTCTACTTGTAAGGGTATACAGTCTAACGGGTCACATAAAAAAATTCCTTTGTACGGTTAATCGTTTTGAAACTTTTGGACTGGTCGGGCGAGGCCGGACCAGGGCCGAAATGCGCACCTGTTCCTGTCAAATATTGAGCATATTCGCTTTGGCCTTTTTCTGTGTAAAACAATTGTAGAGGAGCGCAATTAGTATGGACAACATCAATGTTAGAATGGTATGTTAGAATATTATACAGCTGCTGTATCCTGTCGGGGAGGATGCACCTATAGTGTATCCTTCGCCAAAGGAGACAAAAAAGGGCACAATGAAAGGAACCGAACTAAAATGGACAGTCCTTAAGATGGCTGAGCTCCAAAATTATACTGTTTAAAAAATGACGTTCTTAACAGAATGCAGAAACATCCCACTCATGGTCAGATACTTCTTTCATCTATCCCTCAAACGATGGCGGATCAATGGTTTGATAATATGCACTGTGATTCTACTAGTGGCTACGCTGGTTTTAATAAACTCTACAGAATGGCATTACAAATGTATTATATGGCTCGTTTGAAAGAGTTTTCAGTTTATAAGATTTGCATTTGCTGGCTCTGCCAGTCTCTTTAAAACAAGCCACGCAAACATCAAGCAGAGTTTTTGAACATCCAATAGGCAAGATATCTAAGTAGATAATCTATGATAGTCTCGGACCAATTCCATTAGGAAATACTAGATAATTTATCAACGTGGGAATTGAAGCCGAAACTCGTTTCATGGTAGCCAAGATTGTTGATACCATATCTTTCTAACTATTACTTATTTTTTGGAAAATCATCTCGTACTCTTTTCGGTACTCCAAAATCTATGATCCTAGATTCTCACCCGGTTCATAAGAGTGATGCAGTCAAACAATTAGCAAAATAGTACAACTGCCAGCTGAAATTCAGCCCCTCTTACTCAGACAGTCGGTAAGCCATTAACGTTCTGATAAAAAAAATGCTATATGACTTTTAGTTACCATTATTTGGACTTAAATATGAAGATATTTGAGTAGTTTTATAAACATCCTATGATTTCAATTGATATAAGAGCCCATCTTTTAATACTGTATGTAGGCCTACTTAATATGTTCAGTCGATTATAATTTACTAATATTTGCATTAATTGCTAAAACAGCTAGGTTAAACTACAGGTTATTTACAGGTTAAACTTGCTGTTTGATCAATGTTCCCTTGTAGTTGAACTCTTGTTTAGAATATTGTTTATATACCAAATTTTATCCTTGCAGAGAAATTTTCTTAACAATTATACCCTTGTAGGTAACATTTAGTCAAAAGAATCGTACAGACAATTGGAGAAAAGTCAAGCATAATATTAGAAATTTCCATCATAAGTAATGACTAGCATCTAAGAATAAGTTTTAATACAGAAATTCCGTCATGTCTTCATTCTCTAGGACAGTTTTACATTTAAATAACGTGTTAATTTTATAAGCGCACTCTTGTAGCTCATTTCTACGCATAGCTTAATTTAAGTAACAGATTTTAAGTTTGGTATCGAAATAAAATTTCACCTTTAAAATAAACAGCTAATCCATCTCGAATTAATTTCTTGCATTTTTTAAAATATCTTTAAAAGGACCATATGTTCGAGGGATTTTACTCTTAGCTTCAAGAGGCTTTATTTCCTCATAAACATAAGCTCAAAAATACTTAAGCTATCCCATCCAGAGGTTGTACCCTTGTACCGGTTTATTATTTGAAAACATACCAGGTGTATAAACTTAAATCCGCTGTTTGCCCATAGATGGCGTTCGTGGGCGTATGAAGCTACCATGGGCACACCAGACCTATTGTGTGGATGAGTTGGACCTCTGGCAACACGAATCAGTGCACATAATCAGCAAGTGCAGACAACAACACACAGTGTTCCATTGGTAAGCATGGCTAGTTTTGTGCCAGAAAAAGAGCATATGCGGGAAGCTCTTCTTTTCTGCTTCCATTTGAAGAAATCGGCTGCCGAAGCGCATCGAATGCTTGTGGAGGCCTATGGTGACAGTGCTTTCTCGAAAACAATGTGCCGAGATTGGTTTCGTCGGTTCAAAGACGGCATTTTTGACCTGAGTTACAAGAAACGTGAAAATCGGCCAGGAAGTTTGAGGACCACCAATTGCAGGCGCTGTTCGACGAGGACGATACCCAATCGCAACAAATGCCTGCCGAGCAATTGGGTATTACTCAAGCAGCCATTTCCATGCGTCTACGTGCCATGAGAAAGGTTCAGAAGATCGGAAAATGGGTGCCGCATGAATTGACCGATCGGTAGCTGGAGAGACGTCAACACACATGCGAAATGTTGCTCACCAGACAAAGAAGAAAGTCGTTCCCGCATCGAATTGTGACGGGCGATGAAAAGTGGATATATTTCGCGAGTCCGAAACGCCAGAAATCGTGGGTTGATCCCGGCCAATCATCAACATCTTCCTCGAGACCAAATCGCTTCGGACGGAAGACGATGCGGTGTGTTTGGTGGGATCAACGATGTATCGTCTACTTTGAGCTCATGCAACCGGGTCAAACAGCCAATGCCCACCGCTACCACCACCAACTGATCAACGTTCACCGTGCTCTGTGTGAAAAAAGGCCGGAGTATCAACAAAGACATGACAAGCTGATATTCCTCGATGACAACGCCCCACCTGAGTGACGGCAGTGTTGTCAGTTTTAGGCAACGAGCTCTACGTAAAGGATACTGGAGGGACTACTTATTTTTGAAAAATAGACGCTAGAGCAAATATTTTAATTCGTTTGCCCACTTCCAGTCTAATCCAATGCGGACAAAATTCTCATTTCTAATCAGTTTTATGCACATCTTATCGCTGTGTGGCCCGATCTTTGATTTAAGTCTTAATTCCTGAGTTATTTAAGTAAGAGTATATCGTAATCTGCATAGAATAGAAAATACTGCAAATAATGTTTACATTTTTTGCCAGAATTAAGACATAAATAAAAAACGGGCCATACAGCGTTATTACGCGTAAAAAACTGAGTTAGAACCGAAAATTTGGTCCACATTGGTTTACACTGGAAGTGGACAAACGAGATTAAGTATGCTCTCCGCTTCCTGGCTTCATATGAGTATATTCATGAAATTTTCAATGACTGCTGTCAGTCCAGTATGATTTTTTGATAGAGGTCACTGGTATTAGCATAGATCTCATAATAAGAAGTATGGTACTGGCTTTCTAGACCGGGTGACCGTCACGTCTTTGTTCACGTGACCCCCCATTTTGCCTCACGACGCTGGGTGGACGCCGAAAAGTGGGACTCCAACCGGAAATTGAACCCGGGACCACGCGGACATGAGTCCAACGCTCTAACCACTAGACTATTGGGTCCTAATTATTATGATATATGTAAAGAAAATTATGTACTCTGTTCCATGATTCTCTTCTTCAAATCAATAGTTTAAGAGTTTATATAAATAAAGAGGATAATAAAAGAACGAATTTTGTCCATTTATTAATGTTACAGGATAGTATTTTAAAATATTGTAATCAATATTACGTAAAGCCCATCATCAAATAAATATTTGTTGGCAATATACGGACTATTCACATTCTCTACTCTACTCATATTGAATTTCTCAACTCTACTCATATTACTCTACTGACAATTTATTAACAGTGTACATAACCCCCACCATCTTGATATGACCTTTCCATTGATTTACATGGGAATCGTTTTACTTATGTCATGCTTCTCAGAAGTAGATTATTGAAGTTCTGCTTTCACGAAATTTGCCTTTGCCTTCACGAAATTTTGACTCTTCTAAAGCTTTGGTTTCTGAAATTTCTTCAAATATATGAGTATAATGTATAATTAATAACCAACCAACCACCGACGTTACAGACCGATAGGTCCTGAGCCTGCCCCAACGCCCTCTGTAAGCGCTTGGTGGAACTGCATCCACCTGAGTGACGGCAGTGTGGTCAGCATTGCGCGCCATCTAGCCACGAACAGGCGTATTAGGGGCTTTCTAGACCGAGACTCTTTTATTCACGCGACTCCCCAGTTTTCCTCACGACGCTGGGTGGACGCCGAAAAGTGGGACTCCAGCCGGGAATTGAACCCGGGACCACGCGGACATGAGTCCAACGCTCTAACCCCTAGACTATGGAGCCCCTGTATAATTAATAGTTTACCATATAAATCACAATATGTCAACGAGAAATTATACTTTTCGTGTGTAAAATATTGCATTTCTATAAAACAGCGTAAGTAACAGAAAACACGACGAAACACTACGTTAATAATTACGCTCCTGAGAGACATAAGACTAATAAAACAATTCCCATGTAAATCAATGGAATGTTCATACGAAGATGGCGGGGGTGATCTACACTGTTAAAAAGATCCTTCAAACAGCAAACAGATGAAACTTGTATCTCAATTTGACAAAAAGTGAACAAAGCACATTCTTTTCTTATTGTCTTCAAATGTAATAATTCTTCTGAAATTATCTGGAAACATAGTCGTTATGTAATGCTTATGTCGGCTGAAGTTTAGAAACAACGTTAAGTATTCACCTCAGTATTAACTAAGATTTGTTGAATTTAATTTTTAAGGTCTTTAGGCAACTTTGGCTCAAACCGGATGGATGATGGGATGATTGGTGGAACGAACAAAGTGGGAGGAAACGAGAGATCCCTGAGAAGTCCCACGCACACCGTGTCTGCCCACCACAAAGTCCACATGGCACGAGCAGAGTTTCAACTGACGATCCAAAGCGCTAGAGGTGAACGGTCTAAGCGTTGGGCCTCCGTGACCTAGTATTGAATAAGAATATTACTAATTAGTCAAAGATGCCTGCGAACAGAGAGACATTTTACCAGGCTGATCGCCGAAACATCAGCTCAGAAAATCTTTGAACGGGCATGTCATGAACACTTTTCATCGGGTGTTTTCATTAATTACTTGGCTGTATTGAAGAGAAAATAATATTCTGCCAGAAAGGTTTTTCAGTGATTTTTTCTCAGTCATACAAGACTAAAAGCCAATTGTACCTTCTTACACTTCTTTGGTTGATTTCCTTTTCACATCTTCCTTGCGCTTCCCTAAACTGATCGAAACATCCCTAAAGGTATGAGAATATTTAATTCAATTCTGGCAGCAAGAACTGAGGCGTATCAGCGAACAAGCCTCTGTGTTACATTTCGCGTGTATTGGGGGAAATGGCAACGAAGTTTATTGTTGTCCGCAGAGTGAGGGACATAGTGGAGGACAGTCTGAGGTAACATAGACTTTTGTTCCATAAATACAACACAATGTTTAAGCGTATGCAACGTAGACTTTTGTTCGACGTGTTTTATTGTGCATTGTCCTATAAAACAATCTGAATACTGAGGCCATTTGTTGCAATCATTGCTCAGACTAAGTGCAAATACATATCAAAGACACAAAACAAAACTTTGATTGGTAAATAACTCCATTATAAACATAGACGCTTTTTCGCCCATACGCCTCAAATAATTCCAGCCTTGGATTCTATTGCTCAAGAATTTGAATCCAGAACTTTGTGTAGTGATTCTTACAGTTCGATGAAATAGTTCTCAAGAACACTCCCTGATAACACTAAAGTTTATACTACCCTTGATTTTTGCTCGCGGTGATAAAAGTGCCACATCAAGTGGGCTGCACAGTTGTAACAGAATTGGCGATTACAAACGTGTCACATCGAATTGGCAGCATTTGTTCCTAAGAACTGGCGTCCCAGATGGCACAGCAAACTTGCAGCGAGTTTGTCATTGCAAATTTCCAAACATGCAGCAAGTTTGCCATGGCAAGGCTGCAAAATTGCTACAATCTTGCAGGAAATTTGTTTGTTGATTGCTGCCAAATTTGCTACAAACCTCTCAGGACAAACTTGCTACAAACCTAGTTTTAAAAATTTAATAGAGAAAAGATTTCAGTCTGCATTGGGATTCGAACTCACAATCTTCAGATTTATTTGATGTCTGTCACTCTAGCGATTACTCCATGGTTCTTCTGTTGTACGAAGCATGTTAGGAAAACAGTTTCTGGAAAAAAGACATTTATGGAAACTAATCCGAAACTGGGAAAACTTATTGATTCTGTGTCAGAGTAGAGCTATTAAAAAGGCTCATTTGTGATTTTTCACAAGGAAGTCATCTTATAAGTATCACAATTATATGTACTTTACTGTTCGAGTCGGTGACATTTCTCAAACAAACTGGCTACCAATTTCCCAGATAGTACGCTAACGCTAGTTTAAACCAAGTTTCGATTAGCTTTGATTTTTGCTTATAGTGATAAAATAACAATTGTTTCTCCTGTTAAATTACTAACTGGAACGCCAAGATTGAAAGAAGTCGATTAAGTTGAATACAGTTACGATAATTTTCTCCCTTATAGGGGGAGGGGCGTGAACCATAAAATACATAAAACAGGACTGGAAAATAGGTTGTTTTCCAAATAGCATCCGAATTTGTAGTAAGTTTATACGAGGTCTGTATCAAGTTTGCATAAAGTTCGTCATTCCATTGCAGAAAACTTGCAAAAATTTTACAGCAAATTTGCTACCTGACACATGCGAAATTTGCTACAAATTTGCATGCCAAACTTGTTACAAACTTCTCTTAATAAACATCAAGCCTGTGGCGGAAAACGATTTTTAAAGTCTTCATTGGGGCTCGAACCTAGGATCTTCAGTTTTATTTGTGACCCATCACTCTACCGACTGCTGTATCGCGACACTCCTAACTAGATTCTAGTTTACTAGTCCTTTTATGGTACGAGGACACTTTCTTATGTAAATGCTCTGACATAGGCTAAAATTAGAAACTGTGAAAGCTCACTGATCCTGTTAAAGAGCTATGAAGCCTGTTTCGTTGGTTTTCGCAAGCGAGCCTTTGTATTCTAAGGAATGAAAGAAAATAATAATTATCTAACTTATTTTCGGGAAACGCATACAATTTTGAAAATTGTGTAAAATATTGACAAACATAAAAGGAGATACAGCGGAGGAAATATTTAAAACTACGAACAGAAAGACGTTATTTTTTAAACCCGGCGATCCAGTTGGTAATCCAACAGGAAACATAACTCCAACGAAACATTAAGGCTAGCCGAAACTTGATATCAACTTGCGTGCTAGCTAGGAAATTCGAAGTTAGTTTGTTTGAGAAACGTCATCGACCCGGAAGTAAAGTAAACATCATTACGATACTCTTGAATCAGCCTTCTTCATAGCTCTACTCTAACACAGAATCAATAAGCGTTCCCAGTTTCGAATTAAAGATAACATACGATAAAATGAATTTTATGGGCGGTAACAGCACCATGACTTACGCCAGTCCCGATACGGAAAAGCTCCTTATCTTTGTCACGTCTAAAAATAGCTATTAATAAAAAACTAAAATAATAAAATCATATAAAACCTGAAGATGTAAACTGTCTTCAGAAAAATAAAAAGTAGTGGCAAAAACTAAAGATGTATAGAGTCTTTAGCACAACGAGATAAAAACGTGAAGGCTGTAAATGGGCCTTCATAAAACAAAACAACTGTAATACATAAAACTTAACAGCTAAGGGACATAATCATCTCAAAGAGACAGACATAGACCTGTCTCACGAATATACCTAAAAATTCTCCGCAACATATCTGGTTCATCCCCTAACAATGAAGCCATGTCATTGGGGATGTAATAACGTCGTCTGAGATAATTATATCCTGGACAATCTAAAAGGACGTGACGTATACTTAAAACCACATCGCAATTATGACAATGTGGTGGATCAAATCGTCGCAACAGACATCCGCGTGTCAGGAGACTGTGGCCTATACGTAGACGACATAAAAGTACTTCTTCACGCCTACTATCTCGGCAAGATAATTTCC
>JAGDQP010013973.1:0-21608 GCA_022664845.1 Lepisma saccharinum
TCCACATCTTACTTACATCAATTTCATTATTAATATCATCATTATTATTACTCGAGTCGGCTAGGATTTCGAACCTATTTGAGAGTTCGAGTTGGTAATCTGCTCTTATGCTCGGATTATTTAATAGTTTCACTTCGAATTTCCGTTGTTTTGACCCCTTGCTTTCTCTGTTCGCGATGCATAACTTTTCCCTTACTTTTGTGATCACTAATTGATGGTCGGTGTCACCTTCCGCTCCTCTGTACGACCTAACGTCCATTATGTTGGTGTGTCTTCGTCTGTCTACTAATACGTGATCGATCTGGTTGAGAGTTTTGCCGTCCGGAGATACCCATGTGTATTTGTGTATGTCTTTGTGTTCAAAGTACGTGCTCTTTACCAGTAAGTTTTTCGAAATCGCGAAAGTTATCAGTCTTTCTCCATTGTTGTTGGTCTTTTCGTGAAGACTGTATTTGCCTATAGTAGGTCTATATTTTTCTTCCCTCCCTACCTTTGCATTGAAATCACCCAACACAATTTTCGAATTATACTTCGGTAATCGGTCAAACAACCTTTCTAGCTCATCGTAGAATGTATCTTTGTCGTTATCAGTAGCCACCTCGGTCGGAGCATAGACGTTTAATAAAACCGTGTTGCCCCATCGAGTACGTATCGTAACGTACGATAGTCTTTCGTTTACGAACTCTATAATCTGAACCGCCTGAAGGATACTATTCTTAATGAGGAACCCTGTTCCGAAATCGTGAGACTGTGTTCCCCCGTAGTAGAAAGTGTACTTGTCCTGTGGGATACTATCTTGACCCTCCCACCGAACTTCTTGTATCGCTAATATGTCTAGCTCGTACTTTTCGGTCTCGTGTACCGCCATCTGAAGATCGCCCGTTTGGTATAATGTTCGTACGTTCCACGTTCCTATTCTAAGGTCTTTCTTAATCCTGTTCATAGAGCCCCCTGAAGCAGTCCCAGCCCGGAGATCCGAATGAGGGACTAGTTTACCTCCGGAATATTTTACCCCAGGAGAATCCATGAACCATCTGTTACTATTTCTTGACATGTTTTAGTGGTGTAGAGTTGTCAGCTCTACGACCTCGCAGTAAAGGTAGACATTCAAGATGTCGCCCTCTGTCCATCTCTGAGCCTTGCCGATGTGATTCATCTTCAGCCTCAGAGTGGTAATGGTGATGCTGCTTCCCCTCACCATGATATTTTTGTTCGGGGTTATCGTCCCCTAGCCTTTGTAGATCCCTCTACTAACTGCAAGGCAGCAGTACTGGTTTTGGTCCGCCCCGGAATATTTCCGGTACCCACCATATCTGGTCGGCATTCCCCTAACCGCCACCTGGGGAGGCGCCTGGTGGAAGACCAGTAACTCCAACCCGGTTGCATAAAAATTAAGGTACCGAAAAATAGTCAATTGTTGATGTGAACAATTGGTTTAAAAGTGTTACAATCATGATATTTTCCGAATAGATGTATTTAGTTTTAGTGAACACTAAATGTCCCACAAATTCCCAATTGTCCTCAGCCGCCAGCTAAGTTAGAGCTGTGATTCTACTCCAACTAATATACTCCGTTGCCTTGACAGCGTTTTAACCACGCAGGCGTTATTTATTTATAAAATAGGCTAGGTATACTTATTATTGCTTAGGTTCGGGAAAATCTACAATACTTGTGTCTAACAACGTTCACTTTAAGTTTGGCTTACCTAGGTGTAACAGGATTAAAGAATTTGAACAATGGTTTCTTTTTAGAAATTTGATTGGCAACAATGAACACTGCACAAATCAAGCATGTTCCAGGAGTACTGATCTAGTCTAACTAAGACCTTGGAATGACATTCATGTCTCTACAGTTTATGGTCCATGATTTATATATATATTTTTGACATGGATTGGCAACACCGACAACGAGGTTTGTAGGGAGTATGAAGATCCATGGTATGTTCATATTGTGTCAAATGAAGTTTATTCGAAGTTTGATGCTATCATGACTAAAATAATCGAAGCAATTAAAAGCAGATTATAGAAAAAGGATTGCTAAAAAAGGTAAGTAGGTTGTTTTGCAACGTAGTTCCCCTTTAAAAAAATACATTGTGTCTAATGAGTTTGTTACAGCTAGGTTTAACTGACTGGAAACATTTTGAACATTTGGTTTAAAAAATAATATTAGAAAAGGGATGGTAAGACTGAACCTCTGCGCCAATCAGAACGGTTTCAGGAATCGTAAGAAAATTGTAGGGATGTTACTCTGTCAAGACATTTAAAACGACACCTCAAGCACGTATCTGCATCTAGTTCCAGAGACTTAATTTCTGAACACGACGGAAAGACCGACAGACTGAGTGGAAGTTTAAGGACGCTCTAGCTAAAGCTTCGCTATCAAGGGATCGAAAGTTAATGTCTGTTTGTTCTTCTCCTACTTACATATATATGCACACTTCCATTGATGTACATTAAATTTTGCATGCAAATGTTGGGGAAGGTCGTCGTGGTATGCCTTGTAGGGAATTGCCACGTAGTTATCAGTGTTCGTATCCAATAATATATACTTAATATTTTTACATGCACTCAATATTTAAAAACATATAATCTTCAATATATGCACACGAAACTTGGTCTGAACATTATTCCCAAAAATAAATACATATTGTAGATTTTATCTTCCCTAAATTTCCTATGTCTCAGTGTCGCAAAGTAATTTTCAACAAGTTTTTCCTTGCGCATGACACCTATGAAGTTGGACGTATCCCTACGACAGTAGGTATGAACAGTATTCGACTTCATATAGTAATTTCTCTAGAAATAGTCACCATCCGAAAGTCCCCGCTATCAATATTGCCAACTTATTTAAAATATTTCCTATTGTGTATACTTGTGCTTGTTTATATTTGTTTTTATTTGAACAGTGATTGGTAAGTTGTGTAAATGCCCTTCATACGAGAATACTATTAACACATTTTCGAAATTTTGACTTGACGGAGATATTCACGGTATAAAATACCGACTCCAAAGAGGCCATGAATTAACTCTACTTACCAAAATCATTCTTCTCTAGCTCTGGCGGAGAAAACAAGTAACATGTTGATATGAAAAGTATGGGATTTTGTGCATAGATGCATTCATTTGTAGTGAAGTAACATACCGTACTCAATTTTTTATGATCAACACCAAAGAAAATTGAAGTTTACATAAAAACAATATCCGTGTGCAATCAGCATATGAACATGCAATACACCGGTGTATGTCACGTTTTTTTCTTATGTGAAGAACGTCTCTAGTACAAAAGTTTTGCTGAATAACATAACTTGATAATGAATTGTAATTTCCGCCCAATTTTACGGTACATTCTTTGTTAGAACTAAATACATATATTCACAAAGTTCAGGTTTCTGAAAGTATTTTAAAAATATTTCATGTAGTAATTGGAGCTGTTGCTAAAATCTCTCAGTAACAAGATGGATCACTTACATTCAGACAATAAAAATTAAGCCACCCCATTCACACCTAGTATATGAAATACAAGCTTGTCTTGAATATTGTAGCCACATCTTTTTACAACTTTCCGACATCCAAATTTTATGTTATCCCACGACTCCAGTTGCGTATTTGGGAGAGCAGCACTTGTCCTGCCCATAGCTGTCGCTTCGACTGCACCTGTCAGACTGAGTGTACACCTTCGGAGTCCCTATGCAAAAGGGGTTTTCTAACTCATTGCAGTCATTATACAGAGACTGCAGCATCTTTGTGCACTCTTCTGACACCACCAGTCATGCCTAAACCTAGAAACCATTCATTATCACCAGTAGTTCAACACACTTCTTTAACTGCTCTCAGCACTGCATGATCGAATCGGAAAAATAACACCGATCAAATAATGAACACATGGTCTAGATTCCGCTCACCAGCATGACGACTTCTCGCAAGCTCCTGATTTCCTCTAAAAAGAAGGGACAAACCTTCAGCTTTTCTGACGAATGTCTCACCACCAAATGGAAAACTATGCTTATGAACAAACAGCACATTGTGCAAATCATCAAAATCCTCCATTACAATCGATTCTGTTGGCAAATTTCGATAGAGAATTTCCGACAGTGAAACAACTTCTACACAAACTATGGCGGTCACGTAATCCTTGAACGAACGCCAGTAACAGTTATTCCGAGTCTTAAGTGCTGTACGGACTCTAAACTATTACCAAGCATTGGATAAATAATTATGTATAAGCGATCTAGCCAACAGTCATATGCCGCTTGCGCCATAACGTAGACAGTTTTCTGAGCAGAGTGTCGAACTAGTCCCGCAACAAGAGCTACGGAGGAGAGACTACCGATGAGAGAGAATAACCTCCCCGGGAGGAAACAGGTACCCTCTGTAGCCTCTCAGGGAGAAGTAAGCACTTAGGTGAGTGTCCTCTAGCGAGAGAAGACATTTGCATTGTAAGGTCCTCTCACTGGGGCAGATATCCACTTCCAACCCAGAAGACTCCTACGAAAGAGTACCTTCCGAATTTTGATGACGTCTCAGCTGGGGAAGAGACTACCTTATATAACAGATCACACCTGGCTTGAGAAACCAAGCAACTTCTCGGCTGGGTATGGGGAGAAAGCATCAATTCAAAATGAACCAGATTTCAGTGTTGTGCACTATATTTGTACTTCTTTAAGTCAGTAAAACTTTGCACGCCCACCTTCGTCGGGTCTTTAAGTCGCACACAGCAAATTATTGCATACACTGATCTTAAACCTAAATAATAATTATAATACGTGAGTCGCATTAATAAAATGGTGTCGTTCGCTAGTATAATATTGTATTCCCAAACGTTCCCTATACATAGAAATACTCAATAGCTATAAAGATAACAAAAAGAACAAAACTAGAGAATTCACTATGTCGCGCGCTATCTATGGTCCTTAGCGTTACTAATCACTACAACACGATACCGGTATAACTGATGGGCGTGGCAAATGACACTAAAACGAACCCATGTATCTCTGGGTCTTTCTTTTCTTATCACACTAAATCATTGTCATACATCGCACAATCTCGTTTTTATGTTATACCTCAGTCCAATTATGAGAATCCACCACATCCGCTGGTCTTCTTGTTACCGAAGGTGCAGGATCCCACGAAGAGCGATATAGCTAATGTTCCAGCTTGCCATGCAAAGTAAACATGTAATTGGTCAATGATCATCCTCACATGGTCTTCTACCTTCCGAAATATGTTTGGAGGTACACATCAACTTACAAACTCCAACCATTGCTTGTACGTCTTCAATGTGAGTCGCCACAACTCACGTTGATTCGCCGTGACCTTCCCCTATATGAAAATGAAACTAGATCACGGCATTGTGGATCCAGTGTAGCTTGGAAGTATGAGATCATCAAATCAAGGGGAGAACTACATGTTCCTTGCCAGTCTTTGCAGTTGATCTTTGATCCTTTTCATCTTTAGGTGTATCAGGCTGGTATGAACATGATTCTGTGATGTGAGGTCTAGGCTTATTCAAATGTCTCCTGGTTCCCTCTTCTTTATCACGACTAGTGGGTGATGGCGTCTCGATAAATAAGGCGTTTTCTCTCCCAAATTCGCCCATTCTCTCATGTTCTCCTTCACTTTCATGCGATAGTAGAACGATGTCGGGTATGGACGCTTGATTATCGGCTTGTCTGAATCCACTTGTGTTCGGTAGGAAAATCCTTAATACATCCTAACGTTTTCTTTAAAGCTGTGAGGTCTAGGCATATTCGAATGTCTCCTGGTTCCTTCTTCTTTATCACAACCAGTGGGTGGTGGTATCTCGATAAAGAAGTCTTTGTTGTTCCAAATCCAGTTATTCTCTCATTTACTCCTTGACTTTCATGCGATAGCAGAACGGTGTCAGGTATGGACGCTTGACTATCGGCTTGTCCCTATCCACTTGTATTCGGTAGCAAAAATCCTTAATACGTCCAGGGTAGTTAGTAAATAGTTTACAGTGTCGAAATAACACTTGCCGCAGTGACTCCTTACCTTCCGGGAACGATTCGGTAAATTCGACAGCCTCTGCTATCTCTACGTCTGAGACATACTCCTTCTGGAATGAAGTATCACCAGTAGGAGCTCTCTTCTCTCCATTACGCTGGCTTTGACTACAATTCACCCCCACCGGATCCGTCTTGAGAATCCTACCACCAGGAACAATCTGTATTGCTATAATCTTCCTTTAATCGTCATCTGAAAAGACACTTCCTCACACACGATCCCACTCACTAACGTTCTGGGATAACATGTCTTCCCACATCGTTGACTTCACTATCTTGTTCTGGTTGCATCCGTATTCTTGCGATGACTGATCACTTTCTTCTCTGAACTCCCTCCGATTATCCACAACGGTGGCCACAAATCCTTGCTCCTGTATTTCCTTTAAACCTACTCGACTACTCGAACCTTCCAATCTCTTAAGAAAAGGATTTAGAAGAATACTGTTTCCTTTGGGCGCATCATAGATAATTTAATTGGTATCCACGAATTTCAAATAACACTTCTCCCAGTTCGATGTCCATTTTATCCTTGCATTGGGTTAATAAGTCCTTACCAAGAATGACTTTCTGTTTTTGAAAACTTTTACCACTAAAAATCTGTGGTATATTTTCACATTATCTAAGACCAGGGGTAAAACACGCTCTCATCTCACACTAATTTTGCTCGTCCCTGAAAAGTCTACCAAAGTAATATCCTTTCTGGGTATTGTATGTGGTCGGGATACAATCTTGCTCACACGTTTACGCAGACATTTAGAACACAAAGTCACTTCCGCACCTGTATCAACAAGGTTACATATTTACATCTTCGGCAAGTTCCTGTTTTATTCTATGATCCGTACTTTCCTTTCTTCGGTCACCAACTTCTCGAACCTTTAGACCCGGTGAACGTTGTTATTTTTTTTATTCCTTCTTTTCTCTGCACTGACCAGTCCTACTGCGTATATCGTGGCCGGAATCAGAACTATCTTTCCAGTCCCTTTAGAAATTTCCTCACCATCTGATCAATACTTCGAATAGTTTCGTCGCTAAGATTTACAGTAATTTTTCCTCCTATAAGTTTTTTTTCTATATTTATTTTTAACTTCTCTTCCTCCCTTTCCTTGTCATTGGTCATCTCTTACTGGCCCTAGATGGTCTTGATAGCCTGGGGTGCTCAATGCATCCACCTCATTAACTGGTACCGATTGAGAAGGTTCTTTCTTGACTTTGTACAACATTCGTGGGTAATGAGTTGTTCGATCTATGGACTCATCAGGAATAGTTTCGAGACGTCTCACCCTCTCTAATACCTTAAAAAGCTCAAGTTAGATATGGCTGCGAAGATCTTTCGTATAGCTGTAAGCAATAAGATAACCAGAGTATTACAAATCTCCATTTCCGATATTAAGGTGTCCAAGTTCCATATGGCATTGCATCGACTAGTCGCAAAGATTTCCAAATTTCCTTCGTATCTTTGTTTGCATGGTGTTACAAACCGTGCTTATTTCACAAATCTTATGCCTTGTGGATAGTAATATCGAAATAACAGTTTGCAGAGACCATCGTAATAAACAAACTTATCTTTGTTGACTGCCACCAAAAAAGTGCAGGCCATTTGAGCACAAATGCTAAAATTTGGATCCATTGAAAGCATGGTACCCCTACCACGGAGGCTTCACTTTCAAATTTTCAAAGAAATGCTCTCCCCGAAATACCGTTTCAACTATCCGCATACGTAGTAATTGAGCGGACTTCTGTTAGGCGTATATTATTAACAATAGGGATTTCGGGGTATATTCTTTCTTTGACCACTCGAGATTAACACTTCGTTCTAGGTTTCCGCTTCTACTATCTTCTGCACCTACAATTTCCACTTTCACTACTTCTTTCCTCAAGTATAGAGCAATCTTGACATGAACACCTACTCTCAGTCTTCTCATTTCTGGTCTTCTTCAAACATACACTTTTCCGCCGTTGATCTGCTACCTCCACACACAAATGATGGCCTCCATTATTTCTCCTTGTGGGTTTACACAAATATCTCATACCATTTTTTTCCTTATTGTCTTTCCGGTAGGGTCGCTCTTTGCCTTTGTCCCACAAATGCCCGCATCAGGATCCTTCCTTGATGATACTAGCTCTCCTGGTGCGCCGTTATCTGATGTTGACATAACAGCAACTTAACTCCCAAGAACAGTCATTATCTGTTTCAACTCTCTGTTCTTCTTATTCCGATCATTTACTACTTGAACTATTATCATTTCGATACCATCTGCCCGTGATCTTATCCCATCTTCCAGTTCTTGAAGTATCCTCTTTATCTGACCTTCTAATTCAGAGCGAGTATGTGGCACATTCTCCCTCACAAGTTCTTGCTTCTTCTTCAGGGTTTGAATTCTTTCATCCTGTTCCTCTTGATGATTCTTCAGGATTGCAATGTCATGCTGCATTCGTGAAATAGCATCTCTTATTATATCATTCTTCCCTTCTTCTTTCATCTTCAGGATATATTGGATTATTCTCTGCCTCTATTTATCCAACGTACATGAGTTTCATTTTCAGTTCTATTTAAAGGGTATATTCTATCATTCTCCTTTTTCCATTTGAAGGGAATTTTCTTTCATTTTTACTTCAAACTTTCCATCCAATACCACCGACATTGGACACTGGTTTTCTTCCAAAAGGTTTTGGATAGCAACTGTAACCCAACCACCTAGTTTCCTCTCTCGGTATCTTGGACTTGCTTTTTTAATTTGTTTTTTCAAGGGTAGTGCATTTTCCCACATTCCTCATGTGACTTCTTTTTCATTTCAGTCAACTTTATTGTTCTTACCCGGGAGAAAGGCTTTTCCACAATAATTAATGAAACCCATCTCTTCCTTGTGTTCATCAGGTTTCACTGGAAGACACTTTATTTCATTTTCATTCTACATCGACTACATTCCAGCTTAAAGTTTGCATGGGTGTTTTGGAGATTTTGGTACTAGTCTTTCATTCTCATTCTTAGTGTCGATTCTGTGTCGATTCTTACTAACACGTCTTTCCCTATTTCAAGGCTAACTTCTCCCTTCACTCCTATGGGGAGGAGGCAGATCCCTTGGGTCCCTGTTCGGACGCCTTATATGACCGTCACTGAGTCCTTGAACTAACACAAGCAACAGTTATTCTGAGTGTTTAGTGCGGTACGGACTCTATTACCAGAACATGGTGAAAGAATGATATATAAGCGATCCAGCCAACAGTCATGTATCGCCTGGACCATCACCTAACTAGTCGTCTGAAAAGGATGTCCAACTAATCCCACAACACGAGCTAAGGGGAGAGACTACCGGTGAAAGGAAATAACCTCCCCGGGAGGAAACCGTTTCCCTCTGCAGCCTCTCAGGGAGTGGTAAGCACCTAGGCGAGTTTCCTTTATCGAGAGAGGAGAGTTGCCGCGGAAGAGATCAACCTCCAACCCGGAAGACTCCTACGATAGAGTACCTTCCGAATTTTGATGACCTCTCAGCTGGGGAAGACACTACCTTATATGACAGCTTGCTTCTAGCTTGATAGATTAATCTGTCCACAAGGAACCACTTGACTGGGTATGGGGAGAAAGTATCAATTCAAAATGAACCAATGATTTTCCACTACACCTTCGTGGGGTATTTAAATCGCATACAATAAATTATTTCATACTCTGATCATGAACATAAATAATAATGATAACAGTTAAGTTACTTTAATGAAATAGTTTGATTCTCTAGTATATTGTTATATTCCTAAGCGTTCCGTATAGATACACTCATTGTCTATAAAGCTAACGAAAAGAACAACACTGCAAAGATAATTATACCACGTGCTATCTGTGGTGCTTGCACAACTTGTCAAATATGTCTCTCGAAATATAATTACCAACGCCCAACGGCATAATCATCGAATCTCCTAATTCTGATCTAGCCACAACAATTAGAAACAAATAAACCTTCGAGAACTTCGGACCTACTGCTAAGCTCGTCATAACGGATACCAGAATCATAATCAAGCACCACCTCCACACCGGTATCCTATGTTACCAGTGGTTATATACGGTATAAATCCACGAAACACTGACGATGAAGCAGAAATACTGC
The DNA here is from genome assembly GCA_022664845.1 of Lepisma saccharinum. NCBI lineage: Eukaryota > Metazoa > Arthropoda > Insecta > Zygentoma > Lepismatidae > Lepisma > Lepisma saccharinum. The sequence continues at coordinate 10,120 of JAGDQP010013973.1, forward strand.
TACAAATCGAGTGGCATATCATCAATAAGTATATTCGTATCACAAGAAAGGAAGACGCCTCCTGTTACGTGCTCCGAGTACTTACGTAAGACCAACAGACCATCGATGTACTTCTTTCTCAAACATTGAGCTTAATCTATAAAAGGCGATTGAGGGTTGAACTATTCCATACATCACCATCGATACCTTTGAGATTTGAGCGCTGCTAGACTTAAAGCAATCGCTTAAAAATATCCAATTCAACCAAAGTGTGATTACTGCACAGGACAACACAACATTATAAAATGCACAAACATACAACAACCACCAAAATAAATTCAGTGTGCAGAACACCTTCCAACATTTTATATATAAAGAAAACGACCTCAACCCAACCCAAGAACATCTGGGTTTATTGTATCTCTTAGAATTCCAGAACCCAACCTGCAACTCATACAGTATTACCAGCTACCAAAATTGAACAACTCCTTGCCTTTTTCACACTCACATTTCAGAATCTGTATCCGTTTGCCAGGGAGAGTATCCTCAAGAAAATACAATGTAGCTACCGAACTCTTCAAGATAAATTTCAAGCTATCCACTCAGGTCGATATGTCTTATTCTCCAAAGCACCACTTGTCAGTGCGGAGTGACAATACTGCTACATTCCTCATCATCACACATGTTAATCGCTCATTCCTCACTAACATCTCTTGCACTGTATTCATCTATGTTACGGTAATATGAAATGAATTTTATGGGCGCTAACAGTACTATTGCTTACGCCCTTCCCGATCTATGTTACGAGAACTGGTCATCTGTCTTACATCAAGCGTTCAATAATCCCTAGGCAGGAAGAAGATCAATCATCTGTCTAAATATGTATAGTGTTGTAACGTATATGAGCACTTCCTCTTCCATTTTCCCACCCTATGGTAATTTGATCCTTTCCGCCACCAATAAGGTGGTAAGCTTAAGGTTAAAAGACCAAGATTTGTATTTTTTTTGTAAATAAAAGATAAGAAAATGTTTGAAATCCAATAGACCATCTACTACTTTCCTTAAACTCCTCATCATAAACCTCTCTGCAGTTGTTTGTTACCACCAATAAGGTGGTAAGCTTAAGGTTAAAAAGACCAAGATTTATATATTTTTTGTAAATAAAAGATAAGAAAATGTTTGAAATCCAATAGACCATCTACTACTTTCCTTAAACTCCTCATCATAAACCTCTCTGCAGTTGTATGTTACAGCGACTAGCAAAAAAACAAGCCATATAATCTAGGGAAATGTGATGAAGGTTCCTATGAGTACGGTGACCAGTTGACAAAAATCTCGATATGTCTTACACTAATTTCTATCCCGATTACGGATGGGTGACAGACAATGAGGAAAGCGAACTGTCGGAATCCCAGTCATAAAGTTACTCTTTCAATATAAGGAGGATGGAGATGAATCGCTAGATCCCATTCAAGAATTCTTAACGATCCTTATTTGTAGTAAGTAAATTTACTATTTATTCTATATTATGTCTCGGTAAATATACTAAAGGAGTTATTATTTGCAAATGAATGTTTACACACAATATTCACATTTCAATACGCAAGAAGTTACAAACGACACGTCAAATATTTTCTAATCACAATAATATATTCTTTGGCCTTAAGTCTGGAGCTGATGAACCTACTATATAAAAAGCAGCGAAAATAATAAGCAATATATCAAATATTTTATTGAGGCCAATTTCATTCAACTATTTTCATAGATGTGTTACTATTAATACATTTCCTATGAAGTTATAAAGTGGAATTTACCAAACCAGTTCTAGCGTCTGAGGTCTAGTAGAAACCTAACTAATGACTCGATAAGTTTGACCTTTCAAGCAAAGTGAAAATTTATGCTAAGAAATTAAGGATTAGGTATAAAATTATTTTTGTTTTCTTGTTTGTGAAGAGATGGAAGAATTTTCATGGCGCTATGTCCGAATAGAATTTATTGTAAATGCCACAGAATCTCAGATCATAACTCTGAAATGTACAGAAATAATTACCAAAACCTCAGTTGGGTCTGACTCGGCACACGTCTATGGTATGCGCCTGTTAAAAGGAGAATGGGACAACCATAGAACGGATATTTTGGATAGTTTCGTGGAGAATATGCCAAACAGAAGTAACACATGCATTGCTGTACACGGTGGTCATACATATTATTGATGAGAACAGATGTCTGCATTCATGGAGAGTTTACATTTGATAACATCACAGCATACTGCTTTGAATGTACTTTTCTGTTCTCTTTTTGTTCAGAAATGCTTTCCATGGTGGTGATTGCCGGTCATGTTTTGCGATAAAGGTAGCATAATGTCTGTATTAATGTGTGGTTTCCTAATGTACCTTGATCAGTTGTCCCACAAATATACCATGCAACATGTTTATTTCCTTAGCACTTGTCATGCAATGTATATATCTTTTCAGATAATTATAAATAGCCCTGGCGTCGCTCTGTGTGATGGCAATCAAACCAGGAGAGAACCTGAACGGTTTGTTTAGCTGTCGCTTGACAGTAAATTAATGCACAACACCAGGCATAATGTATAGTATGCAGCAAAACAAACAATAATTAAATTACAACGAAGCTCCGAAATCAAGATCTGTAATAGAACATGTAAAGCAACTACGGCTACATATACCTAAGTGCATGAATACAGCAAGTGTTCAGAAACTAAACCTTCACGTCTGAGACACTGTCCATAATGATCCTGCAGATTTTTGAACATATTCATGAACAGGTTGTTTCAGCGATAGGAGAAGGGCCTGTTTTCTCCCGTAAGCAGCGAGATGAAGAGAGTGGAAAGCATTGTGTTACGTCCCACTCAGTGTTAAGTGTTCTGCGATAGACTCTTTCTCCTGTGTTGTGAGGACAATTATCGCCAAGCCAACTGACTTCTTCGCTACTCTCAAAACAAATAAGGACAACACAGTACAACTGTTCCCAGAACATGTTTGTGCATCAGACATGCTCACATTTACATCTGAGGTACGTGTTCAATCACAAAGGGACCATATAGCGTGGACCGGGAGAACCGTACGCCCCTCGAGCATGATGCAAGCTGCAATATATTATACCAATCCACTGAGTAATTTTCATTATTATTGCAACCAATTAACATTATGCTTTTATATTGTTTCAATTTATTACTAACAGTATTGCAATTACACTTATCTGCAAAAGGTTTTAAATAAACAAACTTACGTGTGTATAGGTTGAACATAATATTGAACGCAGGATGTAGGACATTTACAATTTAGTCCAAAATCTCTCTCTTCATCAGTATTAATAGGCTCTAGTTTGTCTGAAATAGATGTTAACAATATCTTCAACCATCGCTTTTCATTAATAGACCTATCCAATACATCAGTATATTTCTCTACATACGTGAAAGTCTTTTTGCTAGAATTGGATTCGCATATACCCCTTGTTACTTATTGTTCCCTAACATATTTTAAAAACTAACTTTTGACACAAAATCATTAGTAACGACAAGTGTAATTGTCTTTGTCAGTAATGTTGTGTAGCCGAAATAAAATTGAATTGATTATCGATATCGTAAATTAGACATTACATTAATCGATAATACCGTAGCAGTATAAGTTTCAAAGATTCTGAACTAAAATAATTACTGGTAAGGGAGAGGGATGTCTAATAAATATACTGCTAACAGCTACTAAATAAAAACAATTAATTGACAGAAAATGAAAATGAAAACAGAAAATTATCAGCAAATAATAGAAGTTTGTAAAATATAGTTATAAATCCGTGGTAATACATTGGAGAGTTCGACATTGATATATGTTATACGATAAACCACATTTTTAGGACGTCCCACCTTTGTTCCCTATACTCTTCAAGTGGAAACACTTTATGTACGGATGTATTTACTTCAATTAGCATAATATCTACTGTAAGTTAATGGTCATAACAAATTTTGTGTCAACCGCAAAGTTATTGCTGCAGGCACCAAAATTGTTCGATATGTGCAATATTTTCCCAAATCACAAACCCGATCTAAAAAGTTGAAGTATAATTCTGAAAACAGAGATACCTAAAGGTGTCGGTAACAGCGTTACACTGTTGCTTACCCAGATTAAAAGTTCTGCACGAAAGTTAGTACTTAAACCGGAAACACCAATATTTAAAAATACCAAGTGTGTAAATATGAAACCGGAATTTGTGCATAGACGGCGTTAGCTGTCCCTATGGTTACCGTAGAACTGCGTCCTTGTCGCCACTTGCTTGTTTTGACTGCTCATAGCGATTTGCAACTCACAACTAGACAAGTTTCATGTCATAGTGTAGTGTTTAATAGCGTTGAACATGGTGGAATTTTGTACCTACAAACTACGATGTGCGGACAGCATTGATTTGTTCTTACGATTTGAAGAAAGCTGCTGCAGAATCGCATCGCATGCTTGTCGAAGCTTACGGTGATCATGCTCTTGGTGCGTCACAGTGCTATGTGTGGTTTACAAAATTTAAAAGTGACGAATTTGACGTGATAAACGAAGAACGTGGAAAATCACAAAAAAAAATTGCAGACAGCGAATTGCAAGTTTTGTTGGATGACGCTCAAATGCACCAACAACTCGCGGATCAATTAAATGTGACACAAGAATATGACCCAAGAGAACATAAAATGATTCTTCTTCACGATAATGCACCCACCCACACAGCAAAACCGGTCAAGGAAACGATTTCGACGGTTTTCTGGGAAATCCTTCCGCATGCGGCTTACTCACCAGACTTGGCGCCTAACGATTTTCACTTATTTGCATCCATGAGACACGCACTTCCTAAAAAACACTTCACATTTACGAAAATGTACGATAATGGCTTGATGACTGGTTTGCAGCACAAGAGGCACAGTTTTTTTGGTCTGGCATCCACACATTGCCGGAACGGTGGCCAATACTTCGAATAAAATAGTTGTTAACATTGTCATCCAATCACTGTGTCTTTCCTGTACATAAATTCCGGTTTCATTTTTACGCACCTGGTAAGTGTTGTACGTACGTATTAGGTGTTCCGAAATAGCATCTTGATAGTTTAATATTAAATATATTAATACAGTAAATATAGCTATTTTATGAAGAAATTAACTTTTTAATAATAAACTGAAATTGGTATGTGGTTATAAGTATATTAGCAATAACACACTAAACAGCCTTAAAATCCTTATCCTTTCCCGGCATTTTAAAAAGGGCGGCATCGGATTTTCTGAAATACGTCGACCTTCATGTTAATTCCTCTCGTCACGTTTCTCACTTTTGCAGGACCATCGTTCGAAAGAATATCGTCCAAAGATTCCACAAAAAAAGTAACAGCTGCGCACTGCACGGGGCAATACAAGATAAGAAAAAGTAATCGGTATAACTTTATTTTCTGAATAATATGTACACACGTGGATTTGGAATCAAAATAAAATACACGTCCTCTTTTTTAGACAACTCCCAACATTATAACATAACCACGACGGCTTGAGCCTTAGATGCCTAAACGCCATAAATAAAAATTAAAAATTCGAATTCAAATATAACACAACGACGACGATCTTTTTATATCGTTGGGAAGCTCACGAAAAGCAAATTCGAACAAGGTAACATTTGTACCCATCGTGACTAACCTGCGGAAGAAGAAGAACATACACGTTTTTCTTTAATGTAAAACGTGATTTATTTTACAAATTCTTCGAAGCTTTGCAACACTGACAGTTATCAGATGCGAACATATCTTTATCAACGTATACCTAGGGCACTTATATCAAACGTAACCAGCAACAACCACAAAGCATAGTGCAATATAGAGTGATATGTGTATTTATTACCGGGTAATATCGGTATATAGGAATTTGAAATAAAGTGTATCTACATGGCTCTGATCATTGTTGTAATTATCATAGAGATATTAGTTTTTCATAGTTGGAAACTTTACGCAACACAGATTCCATTGATGTAACACTTGTGCGCAATTTGTAGCATAAGAGGAGGCAAAAGTGACATTTTAGGAAAACGGAATTATGTTTCAAAAACGGAACAAATTACTAGGAACAAATTGGTAACGATCTGAAAATCTGTAACGGCGATTCAGGGCAATAAATGTGGACAACATTGATGAAATACAAGCTAACAACTGGTATGGAAGTATTAAAGGATCTGAGAAATAACATGCTAAAATATCCTAAAATTATATCGTGAATTCTCCGCTATTTTGTAGCATTGACTGCCATTTACGGTGATTTATTAAAGATATTTCCGATAAAGAGAAACACAATTGTAGCTAGTCATAAATGTATATTGTATTGGGAAAATACTTTAGGCATACATATCTTCTGTGAATTAGATTCCTATAGTGGATTTTTGTAATACTGCATCTCTTTCCAGGTTTACCGGTTAATTTGTTTCAATGATTGGGATTAGAATGTGCTTTAGTTTTCAATTATTTTTTTAGATTTGAGCATTTAATTTTCCTTTCATTCTCCCGCGTCTGCCCCAGCTCTCTGCTTTTTTCGCCTTTGGTATATTAATTATGGTTCCTCGTTTGTTCCTTATTGGGTTGCAGGTTAATTATGGTTTTCTTGGTGTCCTTTATAGTTCCAAGTTTCCCTGAAGTTTGTAAAACAATCGTTAAAATGATTAACGCAGTGGTTTTCATTTCTTGTTTTTCTACACTTTGATGTGACCATATGTTGCACTTAAAACAGTTTGATCACGTTTATAAGGGGTATTTCTCTTTCTCTCTCGCTCTTGGTTTTCTTTGTCTCTCTTAGTGGTTGTGTGATTTGGCATGATATTAACATAATCCCATTATCTTGGCTTCATTCTTGGCTAAATCATGCACATCGTCATTTGTGTTGTCTTCATGCTGTTAGGTCATGTTTGAAGTTCCTCGATATTATATGAGATTAGTGGTGAACCTGGTAGCATCTTCTCCCCTCTCTCTTTATTTCCTCCCAGCATTTCTGGATTAGTTTGTTCTCATTGCATTCTACTAGGATAATGAACTGTTTTCACATTTTGTTCTGGTTTGGTCCTTTTGTCCAACTCGTTCCAAAAGTTCTTTTATACTGTTTAAAGCATTCTTGTATCCCTTAGAAATAAATGTTCTTGCCATTTGACAGAACCTTTTTTGTAACTGTTAGATGGCGAAATCCCTGACTTTTAATAAGTTATGTTTTTACAGAAGTTCGATGTTCCGAATCTGTGTGTAATACTTCGCGTCTTGTGGTAACTGTTTAATTCTTAAAGGTAAGATTTGGTTTCGTATTTATAACGCTAGTATATGAATAGATAGACCGGTGGAGTATCTAAAATTCATCCCAATTTATTATACAGAAGTAAAATGTGAGTTGGGCCGCTCGACATATAGCTATTGTAAAATATATCCGTAATCAGCAACAATGTTAATAAGGTTTTGGATGCAATAACAAGATCTCTGAAATTAACCAAGTCATTAAATCTAGAGTTCCGCACTTATCTACAAATCTGACGAATCTCTGCAGTAAACTGCAATAGTAAAACTCTTCAAATGATCTGCCAACATTTCCCTAATTACAATATAGTTGGCTGCCACAAATTGGGACATCCAACAACAACAGAGAAAACCCGTGTTCTGAAAAGTAAGGAAAGTCATTATCATAAACAATGTTAACTTCTGGATTTTGGACCAAAACGGGAGTCCTCGAATAATTCTGTAAATAAAATAGTTCATTGTCACAGGCACTCATATAAATAGAAAAGTTGATAATTACACTTCGTGCAGTAACTTGCGCTTCCAGACATCCGTTTGGTATCTTTGTTATTGTATCGCTCAGAAAGTTGATAATCTTTAGTTCGATTTAAGTGTGAACTCAAGTGCTCCTGCATTCTGGTTTAAATTGTCTATCTAGGACTTTAGTTATGCTTCCGTTCCAGAAAATATTCCTACGGCGTTATCAACAACCCTGTATTCAAGTATATGTTACAGAGGGATTTTTTTCTGTTATTGTTTGTTCACATGCATATACAGTATATTGCCATAAGCTACAGGCACAGATGCTCCAGTAGAGGTGCCTTTTGAGGGAATTTTTTGTGACAAGAATTTATTTAATTACTATATATTAGAAATCTAAGACCCCTCTACAACTAGTGTTGTGGACGTCAATTCCAACGCTTTCTCCTTACAGGCTGCACTTACGCATTCATACCTGGCGCTGTAGTTCCCTTCTACCTTCAAATATTTGGATTAAGTTGTAATATATCTGTTTCATAAGAAACATCCTTGTTTATACTTTTAGATTTATTATTTTACTTTTTCTGAATTTCAATAGAACATCTGAAGTGTCTTTTACCTATTCCGTCATAGTAGGCAGAGCCGGACATAAGTCGATCGGCGCTCTGTTCCGAACTGTCCTCCGTCCCGATACACTTGCGCCTCCAAAATTTTGGCGCCCTGTTCGGAAGAACATTTCGAACAACCTTCAAGCTATTTGTGAGAATAGGTAACACGTTAATGAGAAAGTAAGATAAATATTTGTCCAAATAACTTGCTAGACTGTTACATGCAAAAACTATGAGTCTCCTGACGGTAGATCACTCTCCGATCTTGGGACCACTCTTTGGGAACATTTGTTAGAAGGTAAAATCTAGGGTTGATTAATCCACCTCTGTATACGTATTTTTATTGCTCCAACATCTACAAGTTTGTTTACAAAACAGATTAGTTTAACTTCTAACAGTTTCATTGTTTTCTGTCATATTGGTGTACCTCTCTTAAGAAGGTTATAATTTTCAATTATAGTAATGCTTTTCCCATAGTCTTGTTTTTCTGGGGTGGGTATTCCCTCTGAATTGTTTGTTGGATTGACAATAATGTATCTATACTTTAGTTTGTATAAGGAAGTTTGGTTTTCCTATAGTTATGAAAATTTTAACTTCTTCCCTTGTAGGTGACAATTGCAATAGATAAATATGCATTTATAGTTCCACACCACTTTTTTATGATTGTATAATGAATGGACTTTTATTATTTCGGTAAAATTTTGCATTCTTCCCACGTAGTATCATTTGGTAATGCTAATTCAGTTTCTGTATGCAATGTTTCACGCTCCTGTAAACGGCAAAATATTATGTTTAGGTGTGGGACAGAAAGACAGTCGGTTCTGTTGCATTCCTCCATCCAGTACAGTAGGATTTAATTCTTCCTCGTCAGGTGAGGGGATATTCATGCATTTTCACTTTTTTTGTTATGAGTCTTCTTTTTTTTAAATTTTGTATGCAATCTTGTGGGAATTGTTTGTTTGAAACTGGTTTCCATATATTATAAGATATCGTTTGCGTGAAAGATGCTTGTCGCTTTTCAAAATATTTTGCTGGTCTTGAAAAGGACCGGTGTTTTCATGTTGCTATTACACTTTATGTTTCTTTAAATTTTCTACATGTCAAAATGGTGTATCTGGAGTATCGGGGCCTCCTTGTCCTTCTAGAGTGTTATTTGCTTTTAGGAAATAGGCGTCTCCATTTTTAGTCTTCCTGTCTGGTTGTAGCACCTTATTCCTCAGGATGTCCAATGCAATAATTTTGACGCGTTGGACTACTTCCTTCATTCAATCCGAATCAAAACAGATTTCGCACTCTTCCAAGGCGAATTTACATTCTTATAACTTTAGAACTAATTTCCTGGAGCGGTTTCTAACCTCCTCAGCGATACTTAATTCTTTTCTCGGCAGAATATATGCTACGTCTTCGAAATTAATTGGTGCTTTGATGAACTAAAATTAACCCAGCGTGTTTCTGAAGTCATTTTTAGAAAGTAAAAGCCTCGTCCAACGCTGTGAAATATGTCACTTTTTTCAAATATGGGGCAAACGTAACGGGAGGATTTCACTAAACACTTAGTAATTAATATCCAAAGATTTGTCCCACTACTATATTAATTTTCAGCTTGCTACGAACGTGTATCTCGCTTCGTCGAAAATGGCTATCTTTACTAAATATCCCGTAAACAAAGATAATTTTATTAAATGTTGGGCAAAAATATGATTGGGCTACAAGGGACTTTTGCATTTTGCTTCCGACATATTTATGCAGTCACATACAAATTTTTAGACTATTACTAATCTCCTCTTGATGAAAATCTGGTTATATTTACTGCAATGAATAACCGTCAACGTCAGCAATTTCTCTAAAATGGCGGGAAAGACTGTGGTTGGATTTTAGAAAACATATAGTAGATTGTTATTGACACATTTCGGCAATACCATACCAATTTTCAAAATGCTATCAATATTTTCCTACTAGTTTTTTCCCCCTACGTTTCGTTGTATAATTCCATTTTAATATAATTTCATTTTTCTAATCTTCTAAAAAACGGTGTACGATTTTAAGTCATCAGAGTCTTTGTTTCATACAATTTTCAACTACCCTAGCCGTACAAGACAGCTGGCCAATCTCGGCCCAATACTGGACCATATTTAATCGATATTAGCTGTTAAATATGTGTTCTATATTGGCTGGACAAAGGGTTTTCGATTCGATATTCTATGCTGCTAGAGTATGTAATATTCATGGGTTAATGATAATTAGATCAATGATGAGGTCGGTGCATATATTATTTTCATTAAATTTCAAAGTACAGTGCGTATGCAGTGCATTATTCGGTAATCAATATTCTTATCACTTTGTATTGCACTGATGTTTGTTGTTGTTGCTGAATATGTTTCATTTAAATGTCTTGGATATATGTTTGTAGAGTTTTTCTTGCATCCGATAATTGTCACTCTTACAAACTTTCAAGAATGTATTAAATAGATCGCGCATATCTATTTTAAAAATCTTGTTTTTCTACAGAATGAGTACGATGGGCCCAAATATTACCTCCTTGCAATTTGAGTTTCATGAGCTTGCCAACGAGGTGAAACTCCTCGTTGATATGTTATAATTTTGGCCTTGAACGTTAATGTCATTTTTCTCCTTTATGTACTTATGTACCCACATAGCAAAATGTCCCAGGGATATCTGACGGATCTCCTGGCAGGATATCGGGACGTCTGTAGTACGTCCTGTTTAAGTCCCGTTTACATCCATGGGACGTATAGTTATAATTAATCCTTCGTATAAATATACGAAGGCATATCCTTTGTATAACTAAATAACTAACTCTATGGCTTATGGAACTCGCAAGTTCATCGCCGCAGTAACAAACGTTCGCCATTGGATTCTATCCTGGGCAGTATCAAGCCAGTTTTCATCACGAACACCTACTTCTCCAAGATCTCTTCTAATATTGTCCTCCCGACGACGTCTCGGTCTTCCCATTGGCCTCTTTCCATCGGGCCTTCCAACCAGGATAGAATATAATCTTCGTTTTTCCCCCATTCGAGCTACATGCCCTGCCCACCTTAGTCGTCTCGATTTCATTATTTTTACAACATCTGGTGAATCGTACAGTCCGTGGAGTTCTTCATTATGCAGTCTCCT